>ML280257.1:68815-92257 GCA_005239495.1 Nicotiana undulata
TTATATATATATATATATATATATATATATATATATATATATATATATATATATAATTCTGCTCTTTGAGACAATTATCCATATCGTATGATGCATGACTACCCAACTGATCAGTGGTAACTATCCGACCTGTCGTAGCGCGGTGGTAAATGCATGACTGCCCGACCGGCCGTAGCTTGGTGGTAAATTTATAACTGCCCAAACGATCGTAGGTCGGTGGTAAATGGATGACTTCCCGACCGATCATAGATCGGTGGTTAATGGATATGCATGACAGCCCAACCGGTGGTAAATAATAATACATAACTGCCCAACCGGTGGTAACTGCCCGACCGGCTGTAGCACGGCGGTAAATGCATGAGGATGCATGTATCACTATATTGTAAACATTAACATATCTATCATATACCTCAATTAGGGACCTACTTATACATGCTTCAATATCACTTTACATGAATGAATAACATAGACATCCTTAACTGCTAAGAGTAGAATCATTTATGAAATGACATTACATTTACGTATCGTTACTTGGATCATGCCAAAAGAAAGAGTGATTAGGCTTAACATACCTGGGTCGATTCTCTTCACAATCCCTCCAACACACGTTAATTTTGACAAAACACGTGAGGCAAGATCGAAGTATGAAAAAATCCATATGATATTCTTGAGAAAGATTGCACCGTACTCTCTTTTAATTGCAAAACCTAATGTTTTGAACTGTTGAAGATGCTATGAAATGTCACGTTGAATTCTTGAAGATCCATATTTTTTCATTTGATATATGGTTAAACTAGAGATGCCTTTTATTAATGCTTCTTCTGTATGTTTGTTGAAATTTCACAAAGTCATACGACTTTTTCACTTTGTGAATTTAGAAAGGCCACATTAATAGCATGTTTTCAACCCAAAAATGAGATATGGATGTAAGTAGTGCCACCACCTCCTTAGGCATGATATTGTTGGCAATTTGCTGCCAAACCTTCATGATCTCAAGTGGATTATTATCCCTCCAACAATTATCCACAAAATTCAATTACAAGTTAATCTCTCACTTAAAAATTCATAATTACCCAATTATCTACATAACTAAGAATTATCTCAGATTACTTAAAATACTACTCACTTTTAACATACTTTATATACCTTACTATCATGGTCATGTGGTACTATATAAAATCAATGCATACGTATTTATTTCATTAAAACATCCATGTAAAAATACATATATTTTCTCAACTTCTACTTTTCCTAATCTCATATAAAGAGTACAAATTTTCGTACGCTTAATTATTAAAATGGTAAAAAGATAACCTTCTTTTCTTGTGAGAAAATAATTTCCATCTTTACAATAAAGAAAATCTCATAAACGTTCTCATATTATGTGTATAATTTAAGGCATATTCGAAAGTAGTAATATTAATAACTATATAAAATTATAATTTTCAAACTTTTTTACAAAAGTGTTCTACTCAAAATACCATATCAAATGTATATAACAGTATCAAGGTTATTAAACTTACGAGGTCTTATAATAACATTTTCACAAATCCTCTATAACCTCATGAATGGTCTTAATACCTTCAAGCTCGTATGGATTACTACGACTCATCCTAATATTAAAGTACGGGATGTAACATCCTTCCCCCCTTTAGAAACATTCGTCCTCGAATGTTAACTCTTAGAGATTAACAAAAATTTCTCTAGACTCTTCTTTGTAAACTAAACTAAAACCCAACCTCTATCTGATGTTTGTACTATTCACAATATTTTGTACTTGAGTATCTCTTATCTTCTTGACATTTACCTTACTTATCTATTCATCACGCATCGTATCTTCTGTTTCTTTCATAACCTCCCTTTCACATAGCTGGAAATTATGCCTTAAAGCTCTACTGTAATACCTGAATCACTGGTGCATACAAAATCTAGCGAAAGCTTCATACTCACTTCTTACGACTCAGCTCTATGGCACGATTAGGAAACAAAATAAGGGTAACATTTCCTAAATGCCTTATAGCCTCTTAATTATAAATGTGGCGTGCAACACACCCATAAGTGAGACTCTACTAGGCACGACTTTGTAGACTTCCTATGATACGACTCGCTCTGATACCTCTTTGTCAGGCCCCAACATGGGGAGCCGTGGCTGGCACCCGGTGTTGTACTAGCCCGAGCGAACCACTCTGTAACTTATTTGTTTTTCTTCTGTAAATATCATGGGCAACATGGTCACAACTCATAATGTATAACTATAAGTGAGCAAACATTGTATCAATGAACCATCGTTCTTAAAACATGAATACACCATCTCAACTGAAAATATTCCTTCCACTCACAATAATAAACCTTAGAACAAACATTTTCACCATCTGATCATTTCCTAAAGACTCGATTCCTACACCAACACATGGTATCAGCCTCAACAAGCTGCAACAACTCATGCCTACACCCACAAGCTACAACCACATGACGTAACACCTCACACACAAGCCCATAACAACTCTGGCCACAATAGCTGCCCATAATCAAATCCAGCACCGGCAATTAACCTCATATCAGCTAGAACCATGTTCCAAACCTTCACAACACTGACAATGATTCAAGAAACATGAAGATCCCATAACCATTCACTCAAATCAACAAATCACATTTAACGCCACTTGGGTACACACTCGCAAGCTAAAACCCAATAAGCACAACACGAATATGATTAAATATGCAAAGAGAAGCACATGAGAGAACTATCAAACAAGCATGACAGGCACAACTCCCTATCAGTACCATAATAAGAATCGATTCCACAAGGTAGACTCAAAACATAAGAACTAATCACAAGGATCTCATCCTAATATAACTCCATCGTGGCACGCAACCCGGTTCAAACAAATCAAACCGCTTAAAAATGTGTGGATCCCATCCTCCGCTATGAATCACAAGTAGAGTACACATCATACCAATAGAGAACTTTCACTAACTCAATTCCATAAAACAAAATCACAACATGTAACAGATTTCCCATACCAGTAGAGTTACCAAACCATCCAGATCACATCAAAACCTACCGTAATGAGTAACTAAAAATCACGTCTAGTCTCATAGCTCTCAATTGTGAACAAAACAAAATGATAGACACAAGCTACCACTAAAGAATCTCGCAACAAGGGTTATGGGTTTAAAGTATCTTAGATTTATGTTTTGATGATCTAACAAACTTTTTGTCAAGAACCAGATAAAGGACCCGATACACACTTGGTATATTTCTTCAGCGATGGACTTAAGCTAATGTGAGATGTATGACTTTAGATAGAAAGGAACCAACTCAGGGACCTGATCCTTTGGAGTTTCCCTGATAACAGTACAAAGTCAACTCCGCAGTTGGAAAGTGACTACCTGCAACTGTGCACGCTATAGTGCAGAAATAGTGGAGCAGTCACTTCCCATTGGGAAGGGACTTGTACCAATCAAGTATTTACATCATCCAAGTGATGTCACTCAAAGGATATTAATAAGGAGCATTACAGAAAAATCTACTTGAACACTTGTGAGATTACTCAAGCATTGAAGACTTGATCATAGAGCATTGAAGTCACAAGTGTATCAAGAACAAAGTGAAACACTACTACAGACATGTTCCATAACAAGTCTTCTGTATGTCCTTAGTTGATTTGTATATTTGTATTTGTTCTTCATTGTAATTCATATTGTGCTTATTTGAAGCTTTAGTTAGGAACCTCAAAAACCATAAACCCTTAGAGTTTGTGTCGTGACTAGAGTTAGTCATGAGATGAAGTCTTTGTAATAGGTATATTGAAAAGTTGCTTGTAGTAGGTGTATTACAAGTTAGTGAGGGATTAAGAGTTTAATTCCAAGGTTGCAATAGGTTGTAATCTGAAGATTGCTCAGTAGTAAAGTTGAAATCCTACCAGTGTAGGTCGTCATTTTTTATCCCCTTGAGCAGGGATATTTCCCCGTAAAACTCTCATGTGTCATTTACTTACTGTTATATTAGTTAGTATTGTGGGAACTGTTAAAGGACCAGGTCTCTATAGAGTTTGGTGGACTCATACATTCTATCAAGGGGTAAACACATAAGTAGAGTACAAAATCACGAAACTCACCTGTATGTGAAGCAAGATAGAAAGACTCACCCCGATAAGCATAGCTGAATCAAAATAAAAATTATTCTCCTCTATCACAAATCAAAACCACACCTATAATGAGATCATCTAGTGCAGCGGCCTTAGACATGCCACGGAAAACATATCAACGGGTCGGGGCACCCTTTATCGGCCTGTCCTCCACCCCTAATTAGCTGTGTAGGTGGAGTGGTAACTAGAATGGAGCTCGTAGCCTGAGTGTTCTGATGGAATCCGCCTCTCTTGAGTTTGGGACAATCGATCATGATGTGCCTGGTATCACCACACTCATAACAACCCCTCTGCGAGGGTGGTTGGTCATATCGAGTCTGTGTCAGATAAATGGAATAGTCGTTGTAGGAACCCTGTGTCGGTGCTTCACTAAAAGATTGTTGCACCACATGAGTACCCTGACTAACTAGAGCACCACGAGTAGTCTGAAATGCGTACTGGTCTGACCGACTGCCCGAGCCTCCACCATGGTGGGTTATAACTGAAGAGTAAAATCCATTGAACCTTCCAGACCCTTGAGACCTCTTGGTCTCCTTATCCCCTCTCTCCTCACCCCGAATACGCTTTAACATCTCAGCAATCTCCATCACCTGGTGAAATGGATTATCAATCTGCAACTCCCGATCCATCCAGAATCTAAGATCATAATTGAACCCCTCAATGAATCTACGGACTCGTTCTCTGATTGTAGGAACCAAAGTAGGTGCATAACGGGATAACTCACCGAATGATGGCATTCTTTGACACTGTCTGGTGGTCTGACGCAGCTGCTCAAACTCTGCGCTCCATGCATCCTAAAGGGTCTGGGGAACAAACTCTCTCATGAACATCTCTAAAAACTGAATCAATGAAAGTGAAGTATGAATACACCATGGCCGCACCCGGTAAGTATCACGACTAACCTCAGTGGTGTAGTGAAGAGATACAAGTCAAGACTCTCTCTAGAAAAAATAACATATGTAGTATAAAAGTATAAAACTAATAATGAAAAGTGAAAATCAGTAAATGGTGTTGATACCCAATTTTTTCTCAAATTATTTTAAACTTGCATATAAGCTTTCAAAATTACTCTTTGTAATAATGAGTATTTTTCCTAATTTTTACAAATATTTTATTTAAACTATTTCCTATATATTTACTGTTTTCATATTTTATAATTCATAAATCACGCTCTAAATAAACCTCAAAATATTTTCCAATTTAATATGTTATTTATAATCACTTTTTACTTATTAAATTTCAATTATTTCATAAATTGACCAGTTGAGTGCTATTTAATTTCAATTACAATCATTTTTGCAGTTTTGGCCTAATTAGTCATTATATACTTTTAAAATGCGAAATTCATGTTTCTTGCATTTTTATATTTTTTAAAATATTGTAATTTTACTTATTTTTTAACTTAATTCCATATTTTAATTTATCAAATATTGTTATTAATTAATTTCCTATTTTTGGGGTATTTAATAACTAGCCTACTTTATTTATAAACTAGCCATAAATTGAATTAACTACCCAATCCATATTACAATTACCCAGCCCAAACTTTATTTGTACCCGGCCCAACCCCCAGCTGATCTGAGCCGTTGATCAAATGAGATCAATGGCCCAGATCTCCTATTACCAAAAATAATATCTAACCTAACCCCCCTTTTCCCGTTCACTTTCCCTCGCGACTGTTCTTCTCCCTTATCTCTATCTCTCTCATTGCTCTCTCATTGCTCTCTAGAAGCTTCCCTCCAATGAGGGCCTGTTCCCCTCTCCGGTTGGTCCTCTCACCGGTAGCCATGGTTTCTCACCACTCCTTGGTCACCTGTTCGTCTTTCACTCGCTCAACATCAACCTGGGTTCTTCACACAGGCCTGGAGCAGGCCGCTTGCCTCCGATTGAGCCTCTCGCCACTTTTTGGCCAAACCTCGACCATCTGAGTAAGCTTTCATACTTTCCGGCCTCATCTACGCCGTATCTGAGGATTTGCCCTCTCTTACGGGTTGTCACGAAACCCTAACCATCTGATTCTTGAATTTTTCTTTAACGTCTTCTTACATGCTTACATTATTATTATACTTTCCTTGGTCTCCTCCGGAAAACTGTTCCTTTTAGTGATTTTAACATTTAGGGTTCTTGAACCCATCTTCAAAAGGATTTCTTTTTTATTTTTAACTACCTGTGCCATGTTTAAGTGATTGTTTTATGGTGGTTTGCGCTGCTACTGTTGAAACCCTAATACTCTAGGTCGATTTCGTTATATGCGCTTGTTGTTCTTGTTCGATTCAGTGCAACCATGTCTGATTCCTACTGTTGTTCTACGAATATGTCTTATCTCTTAAATACTTGTTGATTCAACCATGCAACTAACTGATTGTACCAACTTTTGAATTCTTGTTATATTTGTGTGATATTTTCCTCAAATACACAATTGAGCATTTTCCTTTTGTGATGTTGTACTGACTTCTGAATTCCTGTTATACCTATGAGATATTTTTCTTAAATAAACAATGGTGTATTTTCCTTTTGTGATACTGTACTTATTTTATGAATCCTTTTCCAATTTTATGTGATGATTTCTTTGTTTCCTCCGGATTCCCTGTGATTTCCAGTCCTCTTGATTGATTGCTAAGCTGATTACTCTATTTTTAGTCCTTAATGTAATATTACCACAACATGCCTTAATTAACTCACTATGTATCTAGTTCAATTTGTGCACTATATGACTTCCTTGCTCTATTTTTGGGAGAATCAGTCCAACTTCATCTTGACAGTACCTTTTGAATCAGAATCCCTTGATTAAAGGGGTCCTGTTATCTTTAATTGATATTGATTGATTGCTACTACCATAATTTGCTATGTGCTATTCGATTTTCAAAACTATATAAAGAGTTTCCTTCTCTCTTTGCAAAGGGACTAAGTTTCACACACTGACTCAAAAAACGAAAATTTAGACTAAATTTCACAGACTGAGTTTCACATACTGAAATTCACACACAATACATTGAAATTCTCAGACTAAGCACTGAGCAACACTGCTCTAAACTCTTCTGTGCTTTCATCTCTATTTGTTCTTTACATCTATTAATTACTACTCAATCATCTTAAAGCTAAGGCTGAGTAGTCCCTTATTGCTTTGGTGCCCTACTGTTGCTCTCTCTCTCTCTCTCTCTTATTCTGCACATTGCTTTTGTTGCTCTCTCATTCCGCTGCTATTATCTTTGATACTCTTTGTCTTGATACTGCTGCGCTATTTCTTGTATTTGCTATATCTGCCACTCAACTGGTATGTTTCTGATTTAATTATAGTACTTTATACAATGTTTCAGTTCTTGCTTATCTACTTAGTGTTTCTTTTGTGCTTCTATTTGTGGTTTTATTGCTTACCCTGTTACTAGCATGTCTAACCCCTTATATGATCTCTCTTCTTCTTCTAGAGTAATGTAGTCCTGCATTATTTTATGTGGTCTATGCTGCAGTGGTTTCTTATTCCTCCTGTCTGTTTATTACCTCCCGTATGTTGGCTTAGGAGTTGTGAATTATTTGGTATCTCTAATGTGCTGAATCTGTACCTAAACTGATTAACACCACCCCTATTTGTCCCCTTAATCCCTTTCCCTGTTTGTGAATGATCTCTATGATGTTCTACTGAGTTCTGAATCCCTGTTGTTCTTAATATTGGTTCTTTGTGCTTTCTCTGAAACTATGTGACTTCAAAACTTCTTTTCAAACTTAAAACTCCTTTTCAAAAAGCACTTTCACAATTCCTAGACCTTTAGGTTCCACCCCCCTCAGTGTGGCATCGCTTAGGGACCATGAGTTCCCTCTGAACTTTGAGACATTGAGGCAAGGGTACTCTACACTGCATTTGTTTGACCATGGGCATCTGCTGGGTGTTGGTATTGGCCAGGGTCCTTATAAGGACCTTTGGGAGCTTTGCCACACCCAGGTCGTGTAAGGCTATGAGGCTCAACAGGGGTGAGGCTGGAAGGTTAGGCCTGATTGAAGGCTCTCTATAGATTAACTTTTTATTTTCCTTTTTCATTATTGTAATCCATTCATTATGGTCTGTAATAATTTGTAAACGAATCCTTGGGGATGGATAGTGAATATGGGAGGGGACTATGCATGCTTAGTCTAGTGATGGGTAGAAACATGCCTATAGGATTTCTATTTACTTACATGTGCAATAGACAACATGTTTAGGACATACACCTCATGCACTAGAAATCCCTGTTTTAGGTTCATTACTTTCAACATTTCTATTATATTCATCACACCTACAACAAGTAACAAGACTGTTAAAAGGTTATTACTGCATTCTCATTAGCACTTAGAAATCATGTTTAGGTATTTCTATGTGCATTGGATATCCTGTTATTTAGGGCTTTGTATTTGTTCAAGTAGCTGTTGTTGAAACACCTAATCAGCATGTAATTTATCACAATTAAAATATGGTCAATCGTTTGAAGCATTTCTACAAATACATTATTCCTAAAATGAAATTATAAGATCCATGTTCACCCTTTCAAAGTAATCAGACAATGTATGCGACGCCTAGGCAAACTCTAGGCCTAATACACATCAAACATAAAACTAATCGTATTGGATTGCTGATATTAAAACCAATCAACTCCCTTTTGAAAATCTCCAACTTTACTACTTTGTTTTAGTGCTGTTATTTACCTCTTCATAGTTCATCATACTGTACTCTAAAACTATACTATTTTCAAGTATTGATTTTGGGAATCATGCATTCGTTCTCTCTTTCATCTGGCTCTTGTTCCATTATGTTTTAAATCCCTGGGTTTTTCAACGTTACCTCATTCTGCTCAAAATCATATCACTTTGAATCTTTGTATTTCTTTAAAAGCTGCTGTATTTTTAGAACAATATACTTACTCCTTTTATTGCAAATATCTTTAAAATTGTGGACTCCTACTCTACATTAAGATACTATATTTTGATTTGGAATCACTGGATTATTCCAAAAACTATGCTTCAATGATTTTTCACCCATGTTTTACTTTAAATCATTAGGTACTTCTAAATCCTACTACTATCTCTAAGTTACTGAATTTCTGAAGATCAATTTCCCTTTTTGAATTGCTCAGTCTTAATTGAGCCTTTGTTTTTACTACTAAATTTTAGAACGTATTCTTTACTAAACCATCGAAACCTACTGATTTTCAACTCCATAACTCTTATTTTTCAAACCTTCCTTTTGAGACTTTAATTGTGTTTGAGACGTGCCACTTACGTGTTTAATTGTGGAGGAACTTGTGAGCCTATTACCTGCCCTATGCGATCCCACTACATGTGTTCTACTTGTTTTGTACTGTCGCTAGTATTTTATCCTTTACACCTAAGTCAACCTAGTCCCCGCCTTTGGTAGGATTAGTAGTCCTAATCACCCTCTGGGACTTATAGGACGGGACGGGTAATGGCACGCAATAAGCATTCGTTACCAACACATGCGTTTAAATAACCTTTATGGGGTGGGATGGGTAGAATACGGATATGATGACCGGTGCGCTAATACCACGTGTAGCCGCCTCCCCGAGGTGTGACATACCGGGTATTGCATTGAAGTGATTCGTATTACTTTAAACCTATGACACTTCTTTTCGAAATGTTTATGTTATTCAAAACCTTTAAAGATTTTCATACTTGTTTTAAATCCCCTCATATATAAACCTTATTTGTTACTTGCTCGCCGTCCAAATTCACAAAGCTTATTGGCTGGAACCCACAGTTGTGGATCCTAGGGGGTGCCTAACACCTTCCCCTTGGGATAATTTCAAGCCCTTACCCAATCTCTGGTAACGTGAACTAGTTCATGAGTTATCAACACTAGGTCCCCTAACGCACCATAAAAATCGTTAGGTGGCGACTCTTCCTTTTCTTTAAAGGAGTTGTCCATAATGTCTTAACCTGATCTTTCCGCACCTAACCCGTGCGATAGAAAAAAGGGGGCGCGACAGCATGGCGACTCTGCTTGGGATATTCCCTAGGCTTGTACTATTACAATTTGCTTTGTGCTTTTGGACTATTAATTGTCATTTATATGCTTACACCTCTTCCTATTCCCCGTTATATGCCGTTAATTATTTAAATTTTGCAAATATTTATTTCACTTGAATGAAACTAACGTATCTTCATGTTTTCTTTGTAACCGCTTTCCATTATAACTGTTGTATTTACTTTCTTTACTGCTTTTCCCAACGTGAAAATACATGCCTATCTGTTTTAATGCTTATTATTACATATCATGCTCCGCATTCACATTTAACTCGTGCCAAACAAATCCTATAGCAACGCTTATAATGAGTGGTTGCGCTCTTCCAATATTATCACCCCCTAAATTCGAAAAGGCGTATTTGCGGTAAAACTAGTCGATCAACGGTGCAGTCGATAGTTTCGTGCCTTCCCCCTTGAGTTGTCCGCTCAAGGGTACCAGTCTAAAACCCCAATAGAAACCTTACTCTATTTGTATGTCGCATGCATCATGGTCAAACCTAGCCGAGCTAACGTGTCGTCCGCACAATAGCTTTTAAGATATCCTTGTTCAAAGTCCATCGGGTTTCTCTGGAACCCAAAAGGACGCTTTCACGTTCTCTGCATTTATTTGGAGAACTTGAATGCTCATTGCTAATTATTGGTGTTAAATAGTCGAGTCCGGTGGGGGTAAGGGCCTAACTTGTTTGTCTTGCAGAAATGAGTCACGAGGTCCCCAGATTCGGCATGGTCACCAACATCCACCCAAAGCTTCTGAATTGGTAGGAAGACTCGCATTCAAGCGACAAAACAGCAATCAGAAATACACCTGGGCAACCTGCCCTCTCTTTTGGATACTTGGCCTAACAAAATGATGATAGAGGCTGCTACCTTATTCTGGGACTCCGTGAGATGGGGACGCTGATCACGGCAAGCGGAGATGCCGAGTCTGGGGAAGGTCCTTCCGGGACCAAATAGATAGGATTTATCCTTTACTTAGCTTTGTGATGTAATAAGGCCACTGGCCGTTAATAACATTTCCTATTCTAAGTCAAGTTGGATTCGTTTATTTCGTCATCAATAAAATGAGGCATTTAGTACTTAAGTTCTCCAAATCAACTTGTCGCTAGGCCTACCTCGGGCGCAAAGAGGTTCCCCAACCTAGGATACGTTTTACATTTTCGCACTACGTGTTTAAATTACCGCAATATGCTTTATATCTCCACTAACTTCACTACCTTTTGTTAGTTATTCCCCTTCCCCAAAGGTTGGTTCGTGCACTCTGCATCAACATCTTATTGCACCAGATCAAAGGGTCCTCCTCCTACTCCTTCTCCCAGTCCTCCCAAAAGAAAAAGCAAGGGTAAAATGGAAGACACAAGCGGTACTAGAAAAGACAACAGGGACGAACAGGTTGAGATCATTGACGGTCAGGGAGTTCAGGTTCTGCAAGAGGGTATGTCTCCACTAGAGAAGAAGCTGCTAAAGTTCCAAGAGAAACTTGACCAAGTCAAGAACTTGGCCCGCTTATCATTCTCCCTCAACGTCCCAGATGTTCACTTCCCAAATGCTCTGAACCCCACCTTGCCACAAAATATCCCCAAACAACCAAGTCACCCAAAAGATCCCGTTCCACCAGTACCGCGCAACTACACACTCCACCTCCCCAGGATCAGATAAGAGACCACTTCCAGGCCTATGACAACCCCATTTAAGTGGAAACTATAGCTCACTCCGCACCCATACATATGAGTCTGACAAAAAGGACAAGCTCATCAGGAATCTGGCCGAAGAACTCAAGAAATTGACCAGTCGAGTTCAGGGCGTCGAAGGAGTTAAGGGGGTTGAAGGGTTGAATTACGAGGACCTCTACATACAACCCAACGTCAAACTACCTAAGGGATACAAACCTCCTAAGTTTGAGATGTTTGATGGCACTGGTGATCCAAGAGTCCATCTGAGGACTTATTGCGACAAATTGGTCGGCGTGGGAAAAGATGAAAGGATCCGCATGAAGATCTTCATGAGGAGTTTGAAAGGTGATGCACTATCCTGGTACATCAATCAGGATCCAAAGAAATGGACTAGTTGGGTGAGTATGGCTACAGACTTCATGGATAGATTCAGGTTCAACATGGAAAATGCACCAGATGTGTTCTACATCCAGAACTTAAAGAAGAAACCCACTGAGACATTTCGCGAGTATGCTACCCGTTGGAGGTCAGAGGCATCTAAGGTCAGGCCAGCCTTGGAAGAAGAACAAATGAAGAAATTCTTCATGCGCGCTCAGGATCCTCAGTATTATGAGCGGCTGATGATGGTCGAAGGACACAAGTTTTCTGATATCATCAAGTTGGGAGAACGAATCGAGGAAGGTATCAAAAGCGGTATGGTCACTAACTTTCAGGCTTTAGAGGCTACTAATAAAGCTCTGCAATCCGGTGGAGTGTCCATGAAGAAAGACGTAGGAGCTGTGATGGTGGCACAACAAGCCAAGTCCCCTCCCAAATACCAGGTATACCCCGCACCTTCCTTCACATACCAACCAGTCCCAAGTTACCAAGCACCTCCACCCGCCTACCAAGCTCCACCACCCACATATCAGCCTACCTCGCCCAGATATTCCCAGCCAGCTCCCGTCTATAATGCCTACAATTCCCAACCTTCTCACTACCAATCACCACCTGCTCGCCAAAACTTCCCAAGACCTCGCTCAAATTTCGACTTTCGTCCACCAAAACAGTATACTGCCATAGCTCAACCCATTGACCAATTATATGAAAAACTTAAAGCCGCCAGTTATGTCACACCCATCCCCGTTGTCATCTCTGAGAACCCCTCTCAGTGGGTCAACCCAAACAAAACTTGTGCTTACCACTCTTGCATGAAGGGACACACCATCGATGAATGTCGTTCTTTGAAAGACAAGATACAAACCTTTATAAATAACAAGATCATTGTGGCCAAGGACTCTGCTCCTAATATTCGCAATAATCCGCTGCCTGACCACAAAGGTGGTGTCCACATGATTGAAGTTGATGATGACTGGGATCCTGAAGGATCAATTGGACTGATTACAGAGGGTGATCCGAAGAAGCCTGCGGTCACTCTTAATTCGATTGTGGTCCAGATGCAGCCGTCTGAGGAAATTGAGGTAAACATGTCCATTCCTCTTGAGTTTGAATCAAGACCATCCGCCAAAGGAAAAGTCCCAGGGCCGATCGAAGTCGAGTTAGTACGGCCGCTCGAAGTTGCAGTCCAGCCACATATAACATATACTCCAGCAGGAGTAAGAATGACTTCACCTATTCATGTGGTAATGTCAACAACGACACCTTTTTATTCCGACGCCATTCCATGGGATTATACCGCCGAGGCAAGGAGGAAGGGTAAAGGCAAGTTTGAGGAATCTATCGCTGCACAGGGTATGACGAGAACTGGCAGAGTTTACACCCCTGAGCACTTGGCCGAGTCTAGCAAGCAGGCCAACAGTCGTCCTCCCATCATTGAAACAGGTTCTGATGATCAATGGAGAAAGATACAAGCTAAGGAGTATTCGGTCCTCGACCAATTGAACAAGACGCCAGCTCAGATATCCATATTCTCCCTGTTACAAAATTCTGAAAGTCACGGGAATGCTTTGCTAAGGGTGTTGAGTGAGGCATACGTACCCGACAATATCACCAGTGGGGAAATGTCCAACATGGTAGGCCAAGTGCTAGAAAGCCATAAGATCACTTTCCATGAAGATGAGCTACCGCCTGAGGGGATAGGGCACAATAGAGCACTACATATCACTGTGCAATGTGAGGATCATTTCATCACGAGGATCCTAATTGATGGGGGTCCCAGCCTCAACATTTTTCCATTGGTCACACTCAAGAGATTGGGCAAAAGCCTACATGAGATAAAGGAAGGAGAGATCAACGTAAAAGCCTTCGACGGTTCGCATAGGTCTACCATTGGGGAAATCACTTTGTGCTTGCAGATGGGACCGACTTGGTTTGATGTAGACTTCAAGGTGATAGATGTACCTGCATCCTACAACTTATTGTTGGGACGACCTTGGATCCACGCAGCCGGGGCCGTGGCATCAACTTTACGCCAAGCTGTGAAGTTCGAATGGAATCACCAAGAGGTAATCATTCATGGCGACGGTAGAAACCATATCTATGAATGCCAGACCTTTCCGATCATCAATGGAAGGAGAAAGCTGGGCGGAGAGATCTATCATAATATAGATCGTGTCAAAGGTAAGTGGTGGAACAGTAAGACCGAAAGCATACTGAACTGGCACGGGTACGAGCCAGGTAAATGGCTCGGTAAGCATATTAAAGGGATAACAAAGCCTATAACACTCAAGAAGTATGGTACTACACCTGGGAAGAATTAAAGGACTGGTCGCCACCATGGCGCGGCCCCTACTACCCGTTGGAGCAGCCATTACCCCGCATAGAACAGTATTTCCAGCCAGCCGACGTCATATATGGTACAGACGAAGAAGAAGCACTAGCAGCCATGAGGGATCTATTCCTAGATGAAGAGGATATGGACTGTTGTGTCATCCTTGAAGAGGAGGGGGAGGAAGGTCCTTCCATACAAGTCGTGAGCAAGGGGTTGCACCTCAACAATTGGTCTTTCAGGACGACCAGAGCTCGTCGAGTCTCGGGGTAGCAAGGCTAATAAAACAAACATTATCTGTATTTTATTTATTTAAAGCATTTCCTTCCTTTTCGCATTTTTAATTTACGCAAGAAAGAGCTCTTATGTTCGAACGTTTACTCAATTTATAAAAGCATTTCCAAATCTTACATTTACTTATATTTACTTGCTACTGTTTTCCTTCCCATTACTTTATTTCTACACAGCATTACTATTAATCATCTTGATGAACTGATGACTGTGACCTGTAACGAGAGAACGCAACAGATGGATTCCGAGTCAAATGAGGATGATATACCTGAGGATATTATTAAAGAAGTCGAGAACTTTGAGAATACACCTAAGTCCAACTTGGATGAGACCGAGATCGTCAACTTGGGAAACACAGAAAATGTCAAAGAAACACGCATCAGCATTCATCTATCACCATCAGAAAAAAAGGAATATATGGAATTCTTAATAGGGTGTGAGGATATATTCGCCTGGTCATATGACGACATGACTGGCCTCAGTACATCTATCGTGGCCCACAAGCTGCCAACCAATCCAACATACCCGCCAGTGAAGCAAAAGCTCAGGAAATTTAATCCATACATGAGTTTGAAAATCAAAGAAGAAGTCACCAAACAGATCAACGCCAGAGTTCTCCAGGTGGTCGAATATCCTACCTGGTTAGCCAACATTGTGCCGGTACCAAAGAAACACGGGAAGGTCAGAGTCTATGTCGACTACCAGGATCTCAATCGGGCCAGTCCGAAAGACGACTTGCCCTTTCCAGATATACACATCTTAATTGACAACTGTGCCAAGCACGAGCTGTAGTTTTTGTGGATTGTTTTGCGGGTTACCATCAGATTTGGATGGACGAGGAAGATGCTGAGAAAACAGCATTCATTACGCCATGGGGAGTGTATTGCTACAAAATGATGCCATTCGGTCTAAAGAATGCAAGGGCCACTTACATGAGAGCCATGACTACTATATTCCATGATATGATTCACAATGAGATCGAGGTATATGTAGACGACGTCATCATCAAATCAAAGAGAGTTGCTTATCACATGGAAGATTTGAGAAAGTTCTTCAACAGATTAAGGAAATACAATCTGAAGCTTAACCCTGCGAAGTGTGCATTCGGGGTTCCTGCTGGGAAGCTGCTAGGGTTCATTGTCAGTCGTCGAGGAATAGAGCTAGATCCATCAAAGGTCAAAGCCATCCAAGGATTGCCGCCACTAAATAACAAAAAGGATGTTATGATCTTCCTAGGACAACTCAATTATATCAGTCGATTCATAGCTGTCTACCGTCATTTGTGAACCAATTATCAAGATGCTAAGAAAGGATGTTGCCACCAAATGGATCGAGGATTCTCAAAAGGCCTTCGACAGAATCAAAGAGTACCTCTCAACGCCACCAGTCTTGGTACCCCCAGAGCCGGCTAAACCCCTATTACTCTACTTGGCTGTATTAGACCGAGCCTTCGGTTGCGTTCTCGGGCAGCATGATGAAACAGGAAGAAAGGAGCAAGAAATTTATTATCTTAGCAAAACATTCACCCCGTATGAGGCCCGATATTCTCTATTAGAGCGCACCTGTTGTGCTTTGACTTGGGTCACACAAAAGCTGAGGCATTATTTCTGTGCCTACACAACATACCTCATATCCAGGATGGACCCGCTAAAGTACATCTTTCAGAAACCTATGCCCACTGGCAAGCTGGCTAAATGGCAGATTCTGTTAAGTGAGTTCGACATCATTTACGTAACTCAGAAGGCGGTCAAGGGAAAAGCGTTAGCCGATCATCTTGCCGAGAATCCTGTGGACGGAGAATACGAATCTCTAAAAACGTATTTCCCCGATGAAGAGGTATCATTCGTAGGAGAGGACATTGCAGAATCCTACGACAGTTGGAGAATGTTCTTTGATGGGGCTGCAAACTTCAAAGGCGTGGGTATTGGAGCAGTCTTGATTTCAAAAACCGGTCAACATTACCCGGTATCCGCCAAACTCAGGTTCCCCTGCACCAACAACATGGCTGAATATGAGGCCTGCATCCTTGTGCTCAATTTGGCCATCGACATGAACATTCAGGAATTATTAGTAATTGGTGACTCAGACTTATTGATACACCAAGTCCAAGGAGAATGGGAGACCAAGAATTCCAAGATACTGCCATACCTACATCGTGTGCAGGAATTGAGAAGGAGGTTCACAAAGATTGAATTTCGGCGTGTTCCCAGAATCCAGAATAAGTTCGCCGACGCACTGGCCACCTTGTCGTCTGTGATCCAGCATCCAGACAAGAATTTCATTGATCCTATCCCGGTAGGGATTCACACTCAGCCGGCTTACTGTGCACACGTTGAAGAAGAAGCGGATGGAAAGCCTTAGTTTCGTGACATTAAGAAATACTTGGCAGAGGGAGAGTACCCAGAACTTGCAAGCGCCACTCAAAAGCGCACTCTACGAAGGTTATCAAACAACTTCTTTCACAGCGGAGGAATCCTATATAGGAGGACTCCTGATTTGGGTTTGCTAAGATGTGTCGAGGCAAAGGAAGCAATGAAGCTGTTGGAGGAAACACACGCTGGTACATGCGGCCCTCATATGAATGGGTTTGTTTTAGCAAAGAAGATTCTTCGGGCTGGTTATTTCTTGATGACCATGGAAACAGACTGCATCCAGTATGTCCGCAAATGTCATCGGTGTCAAATACATGGGGACATGATAAAAGTACCTCCCAGCGAGCTTAATGCAACAAGCTCACCCAGGCCATTCGCCGCTTGGGGCATGGATGTTATTGGACCAATCGAGCCTACTGCCTCCAACGGACACAGGTTCATTCTGGTTGCTATTGACTATTTCACCAAATGGGTCGAAGCCGCATCCTACAAAGCAGTTACTAAGAAAGTGGTAGTCGATTTTGTCCGCGACCGCATTGTTTGTCGATTTGGAGTTCCAGAGTCAATCATCACCGATAATGGTTCCAATCTCAACAGTGATTTGATGAAAGTAATGTGTGAAACCTTCAAGATCAAACACAAGAATTCTACAGCGTACAGGCCTCAAATGAATGGAGCCGTCGAGGCTGCCAACAAGAACATCAAGAAGATATTAAGAAAAATCATAGAAAAACACAAGCAATGGCATGAGAAGTTATCATTTGCTCTGTTGGGGTATCGCACCACGGTTCGTACATCAACCGGGGCAACTCCTTACATGTTGGTATACGGGACAGAAGCCGTCATTCCTGCTGAAGTTGAAATTCCATCCTTGAGAATTATACAAGAAGCTGAACTCAGCGACGCAGAATGGGTAAAAAGCCGCTATGAGCAATTGGCCCTCATAGACGGAAAGAGAATGAACGCGGTTTGTCACGGTCAGCTATAGCAGAACAAAATGACCAAAGCCTTCAACAAGAAAGTCAAACCAAGGTGATTCACACCGGGGCAGTTGGTGTTAAAGAAAATCTTTCCTCATCAAGATGAAGCAAAAGGGAAATTCTCTCCTAATTGGCAAGGCCCGTACATGGTTCACCGAGTGCTAACAGGAGGAGCACTCATACTGGCAGAAATGGATGGAGAAGTTTGGCCTAAACCAATCAATTCAGATGCAGTCAAGCGCTACTATGTGTAACCCTTTATGCTTTCTATCAATGCTGTAAAATGAACTATGCCTGACCTGATTCCCATTTAAGAGGGGATACGTAGGCAGCCATGTGGGTTCGCTCACATTATAATCAAAATTTCATTTTCCCCACGAATGGAAACTGGGGCAGCAATTTTGAGGAGGGACCTCAAAATTCTGAAGCAAGCTCAGCCGAGCACCGCATCAGTAACAGCCATAAGTCTTCGCCCATCAAACCGGGGACAAAGGTTGAGAAAGAACTCTCAAATCTCCGCCGCAATGGAGGTTGCAATGTCTTGAATCACGTCACAATTGTCGGTTTATCCCAAAGAAAAACTATGCTTTCTATATAACATATCATATTTTATAAATCATGCATATTTATTTTTTCAAAAGCAGTTTGTTTTAGCAACGCTACCCCCGCGGTACAAGCAAAGTCATCATCATCAAGCAAGCAGGCCGGATCAAGCCAGTGGGGATACGAACTAACCTTCCCCTTTACAAAACTCACAATTTTTCTTTGGACGCAGGCATAAAGACGGCGAAAAGCCCAAAATATCTTTTATCTTCACAAGACATCTCAGGGCATTTTCAAACTCGTCCCGCATTGCCAACATCTACCATCACCGCAAGCAGCTCTGCATTCGCAACAATCGTCTCTCCATAATTTATCATCAACTAAGAACTCTTACTGTCATTTTATCTTCCCATACTCACATCATAGCATAAGGCTAACTTCTGCCTTCCGAGGTTAAGCTCTACCTCCATCTGCATTTACATTGCATAAGGCTACTTTTCTGCCTTCCGAGACTAAGCTCTGTCTCCATCTTGCATGAGGTTAAGCTCTACCTCCATCTGCATTTGCATTGCATAAGGCTACCATTCTGCCTTCCGAGACTAAACTCTGTGTCCATCTGCATGAGGTTAAGCTCTACCTCCATTTGCATAAGGCTACCACTCTACCTTCCGAGACTAAGCTCTGTCTCCATCCGCATGAGGTTAAGCTCTACCTCTATTTGCATAAGGCTAATATTCTGCCTTCCGAGACTAAACACTGTCTCCCTGCATTTTTGCATTTGCACAAGGCTACCATTCTTCCTTCCGAGACTAAGCTCTGTCTCGATCCGCATGAGGTTAAGCTCTACCTCTATTTGCATAAGGCTAATATTCTGCCTTCCGAGACTAAACACTGTCTCCCTGCATTTTTGCATTTGCACAAGGCTACCATTCTTCCTTCCGAGACTAAGCGTTGTCTCCCTGCATTTTATTTCTTGCATTTTGCATAAGGCTAATATTCTCCCTTCCGAGACTAAGCACTGTCTCCCTGCATTCTATTTCCTCCGTTTGCATAAGGCTACTTTTTTGCCTTCCGAGATTAAGCAATGTCTCCTACTGCACTTTATTCCTTGCCTAAGGCTGTCATTCTGCCTTCCGAGGTTCTACGCTACCTCTGTCCGCATTTTACTTCACTACGCACAGCTCTTATCTATCAATTACCTTTCACAACGATATTTATCTACGCTCTCTTTCGGGCTAAGATCTGCCCCGCTTTCCTTTTCGCAAATCGCAAGACTAAGCTTTGTCTTGTCAGCATCATGCTATTGCATTCTTCATGGGATGAAATATCGCCAACTTATTCAAAGGAATCATGATTCGAAGGCACCATCCTCATGGCCCGTGAACATCATTTCATGGCCTGTGGATCTCTTATATTCAACTTGCATATCATTATTCAAAGGCATCATGGTTCGAAGGCACCATCCTCATGTCCCGAGAACATCATTACATGGCCTGCGAATCCCGCACCAAGTGATTCATGGCCCAGGACATCATGGTCTGAGGACGCCATCCTAATTGTCGGAAGACAACATTCATAGTCCAACGGGAACTTGCATCATGTTTATATTATGCAATATACGTTCGATCTTTATTTGCAGGTAACCCGGCCGGAACAGCCAACCAGGCAGGAGCGGGCCGCTCCAGTTCTTTGTCACAACCCCGAAAGATCTTTGTATTCTTACCCCACCACGCACCTTGTGTCCGTTCTTGTAAAACATCGTCGGTATATTTCGCCGATGACCTCGGAACTACATGTGGACTGATTCCTGTAAAATCAGGGATATGTAGTCAGCTCAGAAACCAGGGTGCGGCCGAATTCTATCCCGCAGCTTCTCTCAGTCAAAATTGGCCATCATATCTTTACCTGACAACTCTTTCATCCTTCCCGGGTAAAGAGGGGCAGCTGTTGATACCCAATTTTTTCTCAAATTATTTTAAACTTGCATATAAGCTTTCAAAATTACTCTTTGTAATAATGAGTATTTTTCCTAATTTTTACACATTTTTTATTTGAACTATTTCCTATTTATTTACTGTTTTCATATTTTATAATTCATAAATCACGCTCTAAATAAACCTCAAAATATTTTCCAATTTAATATGTTATTTATAAACACTTTTTACTTATTTAATTTCAATTATTTCATAAATTGACTAGTTGAGTGCTATTTAATTTCAATTACAATCATTTTTGCAGTTTTGGCCTAATTAGTCATTATATACTTTTAAAATGCGAAATTCATGTTTCTTGCATTTTTATATTTTTTTAAATATTGTAATTTTACTTATTTTTTAACTTAATTCCATCTTTTAATTTATTAAATATTGTTATTAATTACTTTCCTATTTTTTGGGTATTTAATAACTAGCCTACTTTATTTAAAAACTAGCCATAAATTGAATTAACTACCCAATCCATATTTCAATTACCTAGCCCAAACCTTATTTGTACCCGGCCCAACCCCCAGCTGCTCTGATCCGTTGATCAAATGAGATCAGCTGCCCAGATCTCCTATTACCAAAAATAATATCAAACCTAACCCCCCTTTCCCCGTTCACTTTCCCTCGCAACTGTTCTTCTCCCTTCTCTCTATCTCTCTCATTTCTCTCTCATTGCTCTCTAGAAGCTTCCCTCCGATGAGGGCTTGTTCCCCTGTCCGGCCGGTCCTCTCACCGGTAGCCATGGTTTCTCACCACTCCCTGGTCACCTGTTCGTCTCTCACTCGCTCAACACTAACCTGGGTTCTTCACACAGGCCTGGAGCATCCCGCTTGCCTCCGATTGAGCCTCTCGCCACTTACCACAATCCAGCACGTAAAGAACCCTTCAAAAATCGCTCAAATCCGAGTTCTACAACTCAAGATATGATAAAAATGGCGAAACCCTCGACTTATAACCTTTCTGCCCAGCACTTCCGCTTTTGCGGACTCACTGTCGCATATGAGAAGCCACATTTGTGGAATATTCATCGCAGATGCACAAACAACAAAAATCACAACTAACCTCACATGTGTCCATGATATCGCATCTACGATGTCGCTTCTGTGAGCGATGATGCCACATGCGCAGTGGCTTTTGCGAACAAATCTCCGCATCTGCGGAACCTTCCAATTCAGCTCCAAATCGCACTTGCGCATAAACACTCGCACCTGTGGAGTCGCATCTGCAGGAGTACCATCGCATATGAAAAAAACTTCAACTCCCCATCATCTCACTTCTATGCCTTCACATCCGCACTTGCGACCAGCGCACCTGCGCCCAATGGTCCGCAGGTGCGACCACACCGGATCCTGCCCACCGCAACTTCACTCCACATGATCCAAATGATTTGAAACCCGTCTGAAACACACCCGAGGCCCTTCTAAACTTACCAACAAGTTCCATAACATAACGGGGACCTTCTCAAAACCTCAAATCACATCAAACAACGACAAAATACCATTCTGGGGTCGTCTACACAAAAGTCAAATTCCAGTCAACTCTTTTCACTTGAGCTTCTAAAACAAGAATCATCCTTCCAATTCAAACCCGAATCATCCAAAATCCGAACTCGACCACACGTGCAACTCATAATACATAACACGAAGTTGCTCGAGACCTTAAGCCACCGAACGGAACGCTAATTCTCAGAACGATCGATCGGGTCGTTACAATTGTATTATTGTCATTTACCGTGGATATTATTCCTGGGCGGGATATTATTTTTCCCAACAAAAAATACCTTTAAAATAAGTAATTCCTGCATAAAAATATATTTATTATTAATATCATAATAATTCTTACATTGTTGATTACAATATAACAATTTCTTTATTATCATTATTGTCACGACCCAGAACCGGTCCAGGTCGTGATGGCGCCTAACGGCGAGGTTAGGCAAGCCAATGAACAATAAAAATGCGAAATACAATAACAATATGGGGTAAGGCCGTAGAAATAAGCTGAGCCACAGCTAGGCCCAATATATACAACCCCAATTACCAACATAACTATAACAAGTGTGTGCCAGGACTAGTGTCACAGTGTTAACGGGCGGCTACATAGATACAACAGCAGAAATACTTATACAAAATATACAAGCCGCAATCTGGAACAAAAGACTGAGCAAAATGAAACTAGGAGGCTCCAGAGGTGCTGTCAAGAAAACGCCAAGAAGATAGTTCACCGTGTGGAGCGACGCCTCGATCAATACCTATCAGCTGACGGACGAACAGACGAACCAGCCTCAATACCTGCACAGTCAAGTGCAGAAAAAGAAAGAAAGTGCAGCATGAGTACATATAATCACATATGTACCCAGTGAGTATCCCGTCTAAACTCGTAAAGAGTAGTGACGAGAGGTAGAATACATACTCACTAAGGTCCAGTACATAATAAAATAAAATACATGCTGAGCAATAAATCATATGAGAAAGTACATCAAGTATAAGAACATGTAAGCAACAATCATTAACTGATCTCAAACATAGTCTTCCTTTGTAAACTGTTCATAGTTATATTACTTGTTCTCTTTCTCATTATCCGAAATGTCTTATCTTTATTCTCAGTTGTTCACTTCCCAGTACTCTGTATTGTTTCTCAACTCACACTCGTACGATCCCAACTCAATGCAAAAGCGGATGAATGTAATGCGTATATATATATATATAACCGACACGGACAAGACTATCGGCCGAAG
>ML280258.1:0-85518 GCA_005239495.1 Nicotiana undulata
TACCGCAGTAGCCTTTCCAGCAGTTATAACCGAGACAAATTGAACTTATTCGGATAGTAGAAAGATTTGTCACGGTCTCATTGAGTAATTTATGTGTTGGATTAGATTTTTTTCTTCATTTTCATTCGCAAAAGTATAACTGTATATTGGAATTTGGATGTGATGTCAATCAAAGTGATTAGTGTACGTAGATTTCATGTTTTTATTAAGTTAGTACTTAGTAAAAACAGTCTTAGTTATTACATATATTTAGTGTAGTTTGTTGTTTTTTATTACCGAATAATAAACCNTTGTACCGAACCGAAATAAGAAATACCGAACCGTACCGAAATATTTAGGTACGGTATTTGGTATACACAATTGAGAAACCGAATACCGAAATACCGAACCGAAATTCTTAAATACCGAACCGAAGTACCGAATGTCCACCCCTAGTAACGACCCTATCGATCGTTTTGTGTATTTGAGCCACGTTCCCCTATTTGATATTCCCCGTATGTGTATTTGTTGTTATGTGACTTTTGGGGATGGTTGGTTTGGTTTCGGGAAGGTTTTGGAGTGAATTGGAACAGTTAGTTCCATGTTTAGAAGCTTAAGTTATGGAGTTGACCAAGGTTTGACTTTTGTATAAACGACCTCGGATTGGTGATTTGATGGTACCAATAGGTTTGTATGATGATTTTGGACATAAACGTAGGTCGAGATTTGGATTTGGAGGTTCCAATTTTGCTCTAATTGTCGAAAGTTGGAAATTTGAAGGTTTGGAAAATTCATAGGTTTGACCAAGAATTGACTTCGAGGCTATCGGTTCAAATTGTTGTTACGGGACTTGGAATAGGTTCATTATGTCATTTGGGACTTTGGTTTGATAGGAATCAGACGTTCAGTTGGAAGCTTAGAAGCTTATGAACTTAAGAGAAGTTCAATTGATGGTTTGATCGTCGATTCGTAGACGTGGTGATCGTGCATGTGTTTTGAGGCTTTGGATAGGTCCGGTTAGTGTTTACGAACTTGTTGGTATGATTGGACGGGGTCCAGGGTGGCTCGAATTTGTTTCGGACCACCCGAACCTTGGTTGAATTTGTTCTTCGCGTTAACGAGTTGTGTCGCATTCGCGGATCAGTAGCCTTCGCGTTCGCGACCAAGGCATTGCGTTTGCGTAGAAGGACGACAGGTTGTGCGAAGGGTGAAGCTAAGCCTTCTCATTCGTGTGGGGCTGAACGTGTCTGCGTAGGCTTGGGGTTGGCAGTGCATTGCGTTCGCGGGCGATGGATCACATTTCCGATGGGTATTTTGAGGCTGGAGTTGGTTTGTGCTTCGCGAACGCGAGGCTTGGGCCGCATTCGCGAAGGGTATCACCTGGCAGACTTATAAGTTGTGTAATTTCGGGACTTAGACCCATTATTTCATATTATTAGCCCTTGACTTTGGAGAGAGGCGATTTTTTAAGGTGAGTTTCGTACAAGGCAAGAGGGTAAGTGATTTCTACTTGATTTTATCATAATATCTTGTTTCCCCATGGATTATTAGATATAGATTATGTGATTTGAAAGACAGATTTGGGGATTTTGACTATGGTTTTGGAGAGTGAAAACGGAGAATTGAACCCAGATTCGGAGTCTGATTTGGGTAAAACTTATATATTTGGACTAGTATCCGAATGGGTATTCGGGATTTGTGACTTTGGTCGGGTTCTAGGAAGAGCCCAGATTGACTTTTTGGTTGACATTGTGCAATTTGATAATGATTGGAGCTTTATTGTTTCGAATCGATTTCGATAGCCATGTTTGATGTTATTGAGTTGCGTTTACTAGATTCGAGTTGTTTGGAGGTCGATTCACATGGGAAGGGCTTTTTTGGAGTATCCATTCATGCGCTTAGATGTAAGTAACTTGTTTAAACGTGGTTTGAGGGTAACTTCCCCGTTGGCTATGATATTTGAGATATATTGGGGGTGATGCATGTGCTAGGTGACGGGCGTATATGCATACACCGAGGTTATTCATGATCCGGGTAAGCCATAGGCTAAAATGTGTTTGCTATCATGTCCCTCTATATCCGTAGTTTCTTCACTTGTATGACTATATGAGCTATTATTCATGTTAGAAATCATGTAGGCTATGTGTTTATCTGTTGAAGTTACTAATGAATTGTCGTTTCTTGTTCTTGTTTTTTATTATTATTTTTTCTGAGCTGAGGGTCGATTGGAAACAGCCTCTCTGCCCTATCGGGGTAGGGGTAAGGTCTGCGTACGTATTACCCTACCCATACCCACTTTGTGGGAATTTACTGGGTTGTTGTTGTTGTTGTTGATACTACATCCGCGTATTATATCTCTGTCTATGTGCATTCTTTATATGTTATCTATGTTCATACCCCTATATGTGTGATACGGTTTGAGATCGGTACTGTGAGATGAACATTTGAGACTTGAGCGGTTGGTGACTGATTTTGGGCCATAGAGCCGATTTGATACTGATATTGAGGTGATGTGTACGCCAGACCCCACATTGGGCTAAGTGGTATTAATTATGAGGTGATGCGTGCGCCAGACCTCATGTTGGGCCAAGTGATATTGATAACTTGACTTAGATCCAATCAGCGCTTCGGCTAGAACCCGCCCAATGGAGTCAGGTAATAACTTGTGGGTGCAGGCACATGGGTCATATATGTACTTGATAAGGGACTTGTGTGAGGCACCTATACAATGTTGAGTGTTGTTGTGTATGACGATTGAAGGGTGATAGTGCCACGCACTATACATGTACAGATATTTGACATACTTGTTGATTTAACTGCGATATTGTTGATTCTGGCATGTCTACTTGTCATGGAGGTACCAGATTGTGTTTCTTCCCGCATGCTTATTGATAATTGATGTCTCTATTTGATGTATTGAACATGGAAACATAGTTAAATTGATAAAACAATGTTTAGGTGACTTCAATGGAAGAATTTATGCCTTGATTGTTATTCTTGAAAAGTATGTTTATTTCCTTTCTTATCATGAAAAGTTAATACTATTTGAGCTACTTTTCTTGTTGTTATTATTCCGTTGTTGTTGTTATTGGCTGTTGGAATTGAATATTGGACCTTGCCAAGCTCGTCACTGCTTTCAGCCCGAGGTTAGGCTTGTTACTTTAGTACATGGAGTTGATTGTACTCATACTACATTCTGCACTTTATGTGCAGATCCAGGTGTTGCTGAGATGAGTGATTGCTAGGGAGTGACACCAGTATCAGCCTTTGGAGATTTCGAGGTAGCTGTTGTTCCGTTCGCAGGTCTTGGAAGTTCATCTTCTCTTAGTTTATGTTATGTACTCATTGACACCAGATCATGGGATGGTTGTAGTTGTATTGTTACTATTGACTTCATTTATTTACGCTGTTGAGACTATTTAGTACTGTTATTTAAGTTTGTTTCTACTTATTGATTGATGGCTTGCCTAGCAAGCGGTGTTAGACGTTGTCACGGCTCAGGTAAGATTTTTGGATCGTGACAATCATATGAACATTTTGTGGACACAGCAACTCTGAATATTGTGCCAAAAAGGTGAAATATAACTAATTATAGCAAACATTTACATCGTTAAACCTATAAACCAGCAACAAGGAAATTTCTCTAAAGAAGGCAAGAAGCTAGTTAAGTTCCATCATTCTGAATGCAAAACATTATTGACTAATAATCTGATTCTAATTTTTTTAATTTATGTACAGTACGATAAATATCGGTGAAAGGTGGTAAAAGCAAGGCCTTTATGGATGACTTGTGTTCTCAACTCAAATTAGATCTGCTAGATGCAAAGCCCGGACTAAGAAAATTCATGTCCCATTAAATAACCATCCATTATCGATTTGTTAGTGTGATATGAGAACTGAAAATAATAGAAAGCCCCAAAGAATGAAATATTTCACCCTATTATAAATCAGTTAGCATTTTGTAAAATTTTGCATGCAGGAATTGGTGAAACAACAATAGAATAAGAATGGAACCCGTGACTTCTGATTATAATGGATATAATCCACATTCAGTTTAATGTCTAATTTGATGTTTCATCCTATAAAGAAGTTAAAGATGCAATTTTAAGTAGTTTTATAGTCTTGTTAAGGCTATTGAGGCACGCTTAAGCACTGAAACTTAGTAAAAGCCAGGTTGTGCGGTTTGCCACACTTAAGTGGCGCTTTACTGTATGCCCTAAGGTGCCAAGGCATGCGCCTCATCACTCAAGGACCCTTGCTTTAAGAGGTCAGTACAAGACGATATATATAGTTGGTAAACAGATACATCAATTGTCAAGAAAAAATTACAAATGAAAATTTTGGTGATTAAGAATAAACAATTAAAATTTTAGTATAAGAACAGAAAACTACACCTTTTCTTATAAATCAGCTACTTAAAATGATTTTAAAACTTGACTGGCATTCTTTTATCTTCATAATTTTCCTTAATTATAGTTATTTCAATTCTTTTGATCAAAAGGTTACTGTTTGTACTTCTAGTAGTTACTTTTTATTGCATTATATATACGTTTTTAACCTTTTCATTGTTAAAGCCCAAGGTAAATTCCGTTTTTCCCTTAAAGAACCAAGAGACTAGCAGTTTCGCTTTTGACTACTGTCCCTATAAAGCCAAAACTCTGGAAATAACCTTTTTTGAGTGGGAGCGAAGAGAGTGGTCAACAACAGCAACAAAAAAGATCGAGTGTAATCCCACAAAGTGGGATCTGAGTAACGTAGTGTGTAACCGGACCTTGTAAAGGTAGAAAGACCGTTTCCGATAGACCCTCGGCTTAAGGAATGATGAAAATGATCAAACGACAGAAACTTTAAAATGAATAAGAAACCTCTTCTCTTTGCTAATAGGTTACAAAGCAAATAAGACTGCCACTGAAATGTTAAATTAGCATAGATACTTTAAACATGTTTTACTGACACTTAGAAATAGATGATATGAAAATCAGCTCGGATGAATTGAGGGAGGAAGACAAAAGGGAGAGCAAAAAGATAATATCCAATTTTATGTTAACTATATACACTGAATAAGGAAGACAAAGAGAAAAGATTTATTCTTCTTATAAAAATAATTCTTATCCAAAAAAAAAAAAAAGTTATTCCACTCCATCACATTTCAAATGCTTAGCTATTTCAGATCACACATAAAGCCATAGAAGTGGAGGACTTGGTATTGACAGCTAGCATATTTCTGAGGCAAATAACTAGAGTAAAACATACCTTTCACCACCATTTCCATGGGCATATAACCCCCCAGTAGATCAATAAACTTGGGATCCACCTTTGCTGCCAAGTCAGTTTGGACAAACTGCACGCAACAAGTAAACCATAAAATGGTTGCTTTGAGGCAATAGCCACTCACCTGTCACACTACAATGCTAATTTTAGCATTTTATATTATGTTGTTTGCATTTGAAGAGCAGCTTCCTAATGTCCCTCAAATAAGAAACTTAATTTTAAGACTACTTATCAAAATTCTAGTCAAACAAATGAACTTCTGTTACAGTATGCAGCGATCTGATTAAAAACAATAATAACTCTGACAACCATTAATAGCTAGGCTTTGATATGCAGAATATGTAAAGTAAACATCCCGATATGATTATCCATGTTGCCAGCCTACAGGATGAACTCTTTGATAGGTATACAGCATACAAGGCGAATCAGGAAGTTGTGGCTGATTTTAACAATGAATTCTTACGGACATTATTGTCCCAGAACTGACAATTCCAACACTTTAAAGGAAAATAGAAGACATAAAAACAAGCATGGAAACTGCAAAATGACAAAGCGAAGAAGACTGACGTACCACATTGCAGTGCTAAGTTTTCTTTTTAAGAAAATGTAACCTACTCATCATAAATTGGCTCAGAAAAGTTCCATATGATGTGGCAAAGTTTGCCTCTATTCCATTTTTTCTCAAGTGCTACCAGACTCATATATCTCCTCACTACCATTTGTCCACCCAAAGAGAGACAGCCACTTTCTCTCTTCTTTTTGTTCTTCTCGGCCTAGATCTCTCTCTCTCTCTCTCTCTCTCTCTCTCTCTCTCTCTCTCTCTCTCTCTCTCTCTTTCTTACCCCCTCCTCTCACACACACACACATAAAGACATGACTTGCTTGTAGAATTCTGATTCCTTATTCTCAGCTATGCCCCTTATCTGCCATCTCCTATCCTAGTTTTTATCACTGGATCTCAATGTCCTAAAAGCTCCAGTTTCATCATCATCTCTGGCCCCCAACTTTTTCATGTAATCTCACAGCTCGACCAGAAAAAAAGGAGGATAAGAACTAGTGAAATAAATTTAAAGTAATAATGGAGACGGCATCAAACATTCAAAAAACGATTTACATGTGTCTAAAGCATGAATCAGAAAGGTGTTCAAGAAAAAAAGGATATTGGAGCCTATAAGGATCAAGTATTTGTCTGTAGAAGCTCCTTTTCTTCCTCTTCTTTTTATTTTTTGGAGAATGGAGTATTTTTCTGCAGAAGTTACTATAAAGGAAGTTGGATCAAGTTCATTATCTTTGAAATCCTCAGAACACTTGCAAGCAATTCATGAACTATGCTTCCATTTTAAATGATGCATAGAAACTCGTTTAATCACCATTGTAGATTCATGCATTTATCATAGAGAGTTATTCATATTTTTTAGAAAAGGTGAAGCTCCCATAAGGGTTCACCATTTTCTTATTATATGCATCAGGTACAAATAGGTATGTTAGAGCGTCTCATATTGGTTGAGGAAATGGGTTGTTGTCTTTTTATATGATTATGGACAATTGTCACCTCAGGAGCTAAATTTTGGGTTGAGTTAAACCAAGAACAACAACTACGACCTTAATCCCAAACAAGTCGGGGTCGTATATATGAAGGTCACATGTCCATTTAAGCTCAATTCATGTCATCACCATACCAAATAAAATAAAAGTGAAAAATAAGTTAAATGTATATACATATAGTAATAATAATAATAATAATAATAATAATAATAATAATAATAATATTCGTAGTTCTCTAACAAGTCTAGAACCTTCCCAACAAGTAGATATCACTTATATGGATCTTGAGTTAAACCCAAGATCCATTTTTCCATACATGGTATCTGAGCCAGACCTATAACAACTGTTATGTTTCTCAATGTTGGGCTGGCATGTTATGTTGTTCATGTGAAAGGAGGTTTTAAGTATTCCACATTGGTCGAGGGAATGAATTGTTGTATATCTTGGACAATCTTACTTCATGAGCTAGCTTCCCGGATAGAGTTAGGCTCAAGGTCCATTTTTTAAAAACAAGGAAAGACATAAAACTTCTCAGTTAGGACAAAAGAACTATCACTTTCTATGAGCAACCTTATCTGATAAGATCAGAGTACCTCAGGGCACAACACATTGATGCGGATTCCATGGCGTTTATAAGGAGCAAGTGATCTTGTAAACATGACAACACCTCCTGTAACAGAAATCATTCTCATTTACAACAAAGGACACAAGAGAAACAATAGACCTTTGTTTCACAGCTTGACCATTAAAAAATAAGGAAAGAAAAATTTGAAATGAATAGAGGAAACAGGAAATCAAGGTAAATTTAAGACCAAAAAGAAAAGAGGAGGAAACTGGAAGAAAATCATACAAACTTGCATAAAACAACTAACCTTTGGAGGCTGAATAGATAGGGTCTCCATACATCGGATAGAGTCCCGAAGCAGAGCCTAAGTTTATTATTACACCTGGCTTTTGCGCGGCTAGCATGGTTTCAATCTGCATAACATCTCTAGAAATATAACCAATGACCATGAATTAAGTGAGCAACTAAGATTAAGAAAAAGGAAGAAAGACATTTCGAATCTGTTGCAGTTCTGGTGATCAGATAGTTGCTACTGCAATTATGAACTACAACTTTACAAATGGAATTGAGATGAGTGATTAGCTTTTACAGAAGACTTGTCTGGAAGTAGGAGACTGATTATGCAACAACACCAATAGCGATTTGGAAAGAATAGTTTGAAGGGTCATTGTGGCGTGGTGTTTCAACTGATGTAAGAGGGTAGAATGACGAATTTTTAGTATTAAAGTTAAATGAAAAGATTACTCGTCCATCCAAGGTTAACTCTCCTAAGTTGACTTTAGTGATGGAAGTTTAGCACTAAATTCTTCTTATGCTTTCAGTCTTTTGCAACAAAAACTTAGTTATTTGATTTCTACTTCTATTTTGTGAATGTTGAAGATTTCAAGTCAAATGTCACTCTAAAAATTGGTCAAATAATCACCAATAAGTCAACTAATGATATACCTAACATAACACTAAGTAGGAATAAGACCTAGACAACCAGAAAAAGAGGGTGTTTGGCTAAGCTTATAAGCTGGTCAAACTGGCTTATTAGCACTTTTTGGCTTATCTACGTGTTTGGTAAAATTAAAAGTACTTATAAGTCAAGTGTTTATAAGCCAAAAACAAGCCAAAAGCCATAAGTTGGTCTCCCCCAACTTATCAAATTTCAACTTATAAGCACTTTAGATTTGACCAAAATATTTACTATTCTATCCCAATACTTCTTTTAAAACAAAACTCCTTGTATAATCACTCTATCCCAGTTCTTCAAAACCTAAACAACACGTGCCTCTACAATTCTCCGGACGTGCCTCTGCAATTCTTCAGATATCTGTCGGCAATTTGAGGTAAAAAAATTAAATTGTCTTCTTCATATTGTTATAACGACCCGGCCTGTCCTTTTGAGAGTATTAGCATCGAACCCCTATTTAATGCCCCCACTATTTCATTATGTGGTTACGTGACTTGCGGGAGGCTTGGTTTTTTAGCTTTGGAGTGAAATGGGACACATAGTCCCTAAATTGGAAGTTTCAGTTCTAGGAATTGACCGTAGTTTGAATCGTGTGAAGACAACTCCAGAATGGAGTTTCGGCGGTCCCAATAGCCCCGTAGGGTCATTTTGGTCTTAGGAGCGTGTCCGGATGTTGATTTGGAGGTTCATAGGTCATTTCGGCGTCAATTGGCGAAAGTTGGAAAGTAGGATAATTTTTGGAAAGTTCAATCGGGAGTGAACTTTTTGATATCGGGGTGGGATTCTGGTTCCGTAAGTTGGAGTAGGTCAGTAATGTCAATTATAACTTCTGTGCAAAATTTGAGGTCAATCGAACATGATTTGATAGGTTTCGGCATCGGATGTAGAAGTTTGAAGTTCTAAAGTTCATTAGACTTGAATCGATGCGCAATTCGTGTTTTTAGCATTGTTTGATGTGATTTGAAGGCTCGACTAAGTCCGTATGTTGTTTTAGGACTTGTTGGTATATTTGGATGGGTCCCAGGGGCCCGGGTGTGATTCAGATTGAATTTGGAACAAATTTTGGATTTGTGCAAGTGCTAAAGCTCCCAGCGCTGGTGCGGACTCGCAAAAGCGCATTTGGCCGCAGGAGCGAAGCTGGCTTGGCCTAGCTGGGATCGCAGGTGCGAGGTCAGAGCCGCATATGCGCGTCCGCAGATGCGGAGGTGCGATCGCAGAAGCGGATGAGGCTGGCCTGGGTTATGGTCGCAGAAGCCGAAGGTTCTCCGCAGAAGCGGGCTCACAGGTGTAAGCCCTGATCCGCAGAAGCGGAAATCCTGGCCATAAGTGGAATCCGCACCTGTGATGCTTTTTCCGCAGGTGCAACTGTGAGCCCTCAGATGCGAAATCGTTGGGCATAAAAGGGCTAAGTTCGAGGGTTTGATTTCATTCTCCATTTTTGGACCTAGAGAGCTCGGTTTGTGGTGATTTTTCGAGGGTTTTGCAAGGAAATCATTTGGGTAAGGATTCTTGACTCATTTTTTACTAATTCCCACGAATCTATTGTTTTTCATCATTTTATTAGTGTTTTTAGTTGGAATTTTGGAGAAAATTTGTAAAAACTTCTTGGGCTAAAATTTGACGTGGGCCCGGGTCGACTTTTTGGAGCGATTTTTCAATTCTTTGTTAAAGTCGTTGTTTCATTATTGAAATTAGTTTCTTATAGTTATATTTATAGTATAAATAGTTTTGGCTAGATTCGAGCCGATCGGAGTTGGAAAATCGAGGGAAATGTCTTGTTATTGATTGATTGAGCGAGGTTTGAGGTAAGTAACATGTCTAACCTTGTGGGGGGAAATTCCCCTTAGGATTTGGTATTGTTATGGTATTTGTAATACGTGAAGGCCGTGTACACGAGGTGACCAGTGCGTACTCGGGCTAAATGTAGAAAATCTGGTTTTTGCTAAGTAGTTCCTTTCTATTTCCTTAATTGGGTTACTCTAGCACGTATAGTCATCATGTTAGGCCTAATGTCACATGTCTACGTGTCATATCTCTTACTTGCAATTTGTGCAACATGCTTAGTTGAATTACCTACTTTCTTTGACTCTGTATTCATTCTTTAATTCATTCTTTAATTGTAGGATTCTTTGCTTGTAATTTCATTGTTCCACTTGTTATGTGTTGTTTTCGTGATTTTTTGTTGAGACAACTGTTTGGTTGTGGCACGAGGTTATTGCCGTGCGTAGTATTATTGCGCCACGAGGTTTCTGTCGTGCGGAGTATTATTGTGGCACAAGGTTTCAACCGTGCGGAGTGTTATTGTGGCACGAGGTTTCTGCCATGCGGAGTGTAATCGTGGCACGAGGTTTCTGCCGTGCGGTTATCATTGTTTGCTCGAGGTTTCTGTCGTGCCGTTGTGAGATATATACTTTTGGGACTACGAGGCGGTACCTCGGTACCTCGGGAGTGCCCCTATTGTTTAGCTCTATTTGTCGTATTGTTGTTGTTGTTGTTGTTTCTTAACTTGTAAGATTCCTGCTTCCTTACGTGTTGTAGTTGTCTTCTTGAATTCCGTGTTGTTATCTCCTGTGAATTTCTATTGCTGCACTTCTCTGTCATTCATCACATAATTATATCTTCTGCCCTGTTGTTCCTATTATTTTCAGTAGGGCCCTGGCATTACCTCGTCACTAGTCTACCGAGAATAGGCTTGGCAATTACTTGGTACTGTTGTGGTGTACTCATACTATGCTTCTGCACATCTTTTTATGCAGATCCACGTACTTCCTGCCAGATCAGGTATCAGTGAGCTAGCCCGTGCGTCGAGAATTCAAATGTTATAAGGTCATTTAAGTCATTTCAACATAAAAAGAGCTTATTAGCACATTTCAATCAAACAGTTTCAGCTGCTTATTATTAATTTCAACGCTTTTATCCAAACACGTAATTGCTTATTTATTAAATCAGCTTCACCACTTAAAAGTGCTTTTGAGCACCTAATACTTATCAGCTACTCTAAAGCAGCAAAGCTAAACGGGCTCAAAGAATATATTTCATGGAAGTGGTGTTAGTTACATCTATCCTTCAAGGTTAACCATTCCAAGGGTTCACGTTAAATACCCATACCCATATCTTACCCATTTGAAACGGGAATGTCAAATGAAGTATCCAGGTTATGCAGTGTAGAGAGAGTTGTAAGAGTTAATTGTAGTATTCCTGCATTAGCAAACTCCTAAAACATCCAATACAAAAGAACAGCTCCACTTGAAGGCTAGCAGCTGGTCTCATTTATGCCTAATTGAGAGAGAATTTTTTTTTATCATGGTAGGAATATAATTCTTGAATCTCCGACGCTACACAGCAACAGTTACAAGGTTAACTTAAATGTGAGGAAGAATAAACAATTCTTTGGAAAAAATTTCCTCTATTGTTTCCAAATAATTAATCAAACTCCTATAACAGCTAAAACTTACGAAACTTGATATAATTAACTATAGGAAGTTAAAAGTAATGAATCAGAATTACCGCAAGACGAGTACAGTCTATAACTGCAACAAGATCCACATTAACCGTGCGTCTCCAGCTACTAGAGCCATCAGTTTGATCTTTGTGGAATGGAACAGGATTTGCAATGCCAGCACTATTAACACAGATATCTAGCCCTCCATATGTCGTAAAATGCTTCTTGAAAGCAGCTGTTAGTTCTCCTGTACATAATGTTAAACAACCATAACTTATTCTGAAAATGGGCGTTTCTTTTGCCAAATAACTTATTACAACAACAACAACCCAGTGGGATTCCACAAGTGAGTGAGGTCTGGCGAGGGTAGTGTGTATGCTGACCTTACACTACCCTAAGAGGGTAGTGTGTACGCAGACCTTGCCAAATAACTTACTATTGATGAAAATTGTGCACAATAGACTTCAAGATTTAATGTGGCTGCATGACGCATACCAGAAATAATATTAGTAAGGGGTCGTTTGGTAGGCTGTATAAGAATAGTACGGGATAAGGTGTATTAGTAATGCATGGGTTAGTAATGTATGGGTTAGTAATGCAAGCATTAGTTATGCAGATATTATTTCTAAGCTCTCTATTTAATCTTCAATAATACAAGAACTATCCTGAATATTTTGCATTCCTTTCCTTTAAGGCACAACACAACAGTAAGCTGCCAATTGATGTTCGGATAAAAAATACCACACACTTCATGGTCATTTACAATCACAACCAGAGAATTTGTGGAAATCTTCTTCTCTATGAGTCTGTTCCAAGTCCTCTTGTTATCAATATTGTACTGTTAAGAAAATGGATTATGGGTCCAAGTCAATCTCAAAAGTCAAAACTAGCTCTTGAGGTCAGAATTGCCCAAAACATATAAGGAGACAACAACCATTCCTTCAACTAGTGTGGGAGTGGGACACTCTAACACCACTCCCCTCCGTCCCTCCGCATCACCCATGCTGGACATTTGGGGCATGGCCAACATAAACAAAAGCCCATAATTGGGTAAACAAAGAAGTAGGATGCATGGCTCTAATACCATTAGGAAAATGGACCTTCGCCCTAAGTCAACTAGCTCACAAAGTGAGGATTGCCCAAAACCATATAAGGAGACAACAATCTATTCCTTCAAACAATGTGGGTCACACAAACACAATGTTCCACCACAATATCCAAGAAGGATTCAACAAAAGCAATACTAATACTTACAATTATATGGTTAGAGAATATTATTGATGCCAACTTTCAAAGCCTTGGTGGCTCTTCAGTAAGCAGTAAACCATGAACCAGGCCCTGAAATATAATTTATCTCAGAATGCGAACCTTCCAGTAATATATTCTTGTCGCAGAAACTCATATCCCATCTTGGTTTTGTAAGTCCTTAATGAACAGGATAATGTAGACTTTCATTACTCCTTATATTAGAAGCACCATTCTTGTCAAGCTAGATGTATCATATAAAAATATGCTAAGTGATATGGGACACCAAGCAATACTAAGTGATATGCTCTAGCGGTCAATAGTACCACCGACGGGTCAGAGCATTTTTACTTCTATCAATCTACCCCTATTGTTGCTCTCTTGTCAGCTGTCCAGCTCAATCCCCCCCAACCCCTCAAATCTTCTTTCCTGTCTTACAAAATGAAACTAACCCCTTTAATTGATCTTCTTTCGCTGCACAACGGGACATGTGTAAGTGTAACGTAGTAACATAAACTGTCAAACTGCTAGAGCATTTACCTTTCATTCACAGGAAGAGTAAAGACTAGTCAAAATGACAAGGAATTACAATATTATCCAAAGGACCCTAGCTAAAATTGGAGTTCATCTTGAGACATGCATAGATCGCCATAAACTCAGACAATTACAATTTGCACTGTTCTTTTATCACAGCTCAACCTAGTAAGAACCTCAGCTCAACATGTAACTATTTGAGTAAGAACTTGGACATATTCTAAACAAATAAAGTTGATTTTTCCACTTCTCATATGATGATGTCATTCAGCAGAGATACTTTCAGTTTCATTTTCACTCAGAAACATGAAAATTAGGTACCTGTATTAGTGACATCACATCTGATGAATAAAGCAGGTGGAAATTTGAGTGGAGCATGGAATTTGGCACTCTCTTTCTCTGCAAGGGCTGCGACTTCTTTGCCTTTCTCCTCAGAGAAATCAACAATAGTAACAAAAACTCCGTGCTGGGCAAGAGCCAAGGTAAGCGCTTTACCTGCACGTGAACCATCCAGAAAACTTAAATTACAAAAACAACCTCTCTGTATTGAACAAAAGAATTGATATCAAAAGAGTTGTGATGATTTGAATCAAAAGTCATGTTGAAGTTGGAAGTAATAAAATACCGATTCCAGAGGCGGCGCCGGTGACCAAAGCAGATAAGCCGGGTTTGATTTCCATCGGAGCTTCCTTGATCAATTCGTCGGTTGGTTGGAACAGAAAGAGGGAAGAGAAGGAGAAGACGGCAAGTTTGACTGTTTGTTTTCTAACTGTTCTAATTATAGCATACAATTTGGAGTACTATAATATATCGTTACATCGGTTGCTTATCTTTTTCGATGATAGCGCCAACATGATTATTTTGGATATACGGAAAAATTGTCCTTGAATTTTGAAGCGTTCATACCTGGGCGACAAACGAGTAAGTGGGGTAGGATATAGACGAGTCATTGCATAATGCAAAATTGGATAAATTTGTTGCCCATGCCTATATATTAATACGGATAAAAAATAGGTTAATTGACGGATAATATACATATTTATATTATTCATGAAACCCCCAATTTGAGGTTTTACAAATATAAAAGTTAAACATATTAGTTATCCACTTTCTAAATAGATATTATGGTTCTTATCTTCATTTGACCCGTTTTTAAAAAAATCATTATCCAACCCATTTTTTAATGAATAATATGGGTGGATAATCATTTTCTTTAATTATTTTGCCATCACAACTCATACATATTGCATTCCAAAAGAAAATTGTGAAGTAAAAAGGGTATGTTTGGTATGAAGAAAAATATTTTTCATAAAAATATAATTTGTCATTTATTTTCTCATATTTGGTTGGAGTAGAGGTAGCATGAGGTAAGAGGTAGGCCTAAGAAGTCCCGGAGAGAGGTGATTAGGAAGGACATGGCGCAGCTAGAGATGACTGAGGACATGGCCCTAGATAGGAGGATGTGGAGGTCCAAAATTAGGGTAGAAGGCTAATAGGTAGTCGAACGTTACTTTTTGTCTTAAGTTCGCTAGCATTAGTATTAGTATGATATACTTTTATTCACAGATTGCTATTACTACCTAGATTTTAACTGATTTCTTGGCTTCAGTCGTTTTTATCTTGTTGTTATTTCTACTTATTATCATTACCTTTTTCTCATCCTTTTGCTAGCTGAGGGTCTATCAGAAACGTTGTTTCTGTGATTCTAGGGTAGGGCTAAGGTTGTGTACCTCTTACCCTCCATATATCCCACTTGTAAAAATTTACTGAGTTTATTGTTGTTATTGTTGATTTGAGTAGAAAATATTTTTCGAAATTCATTTTTAGTATTTGGTTAATGGGTAACATTCTTTTTTGGAAAAATTTATAACTCAGACAAACACTACGGGAGACGGAATGGGTAAGGCGGGAGGAGGGGGTATGGGAGGTGTAGGATGGTTGAGGGGTGTGGTGGGTTGGTGGGGTAGGGGTGGATTGGGGTTGGTGGGATGGGGTAGGTTTGGGGGTGGGATGGGGTGGTGGGGATTGGTATGATGGGGAAGGTTGGAAAAGAGTCTTGGAGAATGTTTTCTCTTATTTTGGTAGGAAAATATTTTTTTCTTGTAGAAGGAAAATGAGTTAATGAAAAAAAAAAAATCGAAATATTTAGGCCAAAAGATTTGAATTCATACCAATACACTGAAAGATTATTTTATATCTATAGGTCTCCATACTGACAAAGTAAAGTTGATAATATAATTGTATTATCTCACTAACTGAATTATAAAATTATGGATTAGTTATCTCCTATAGCAAAGGTTGATACCTTATTTATTTTAAATAAATACTCTTTTAAAAAGTTATATTTCATAGCTACCTTTTTATTTTTTATAGCCAAATATCTATTTATGGTCACCTCCTACTCTTAAACCATAAAATAAGCTTTGTATTATTTTTCTCGCCCCTCAAATTTCTCATATCCCCTCTAATTTTCTTTCATGTTGTGGCCGAGTCAGTCATAAAACTGCAGCCACTGACGACATTAAAACTCTAAGAATTACTAACCAAGAATGTTGTTTGCATTCTTGGAACCGAAACCGGTTCTGCAAACCAAGAATGTTGTTTGCACTTCAAACTTTTCTCCTTTCGAAGATTTAGACTTCTCCGCTAGGATTACTACTGACGGCGCCGCCGCGGATGGATCTATGAGCTTTGCCGACGAGTTATTTCTGAACGGCCAGATCCGGCCGATGAACAGTGGCGTTTGAGTCCAAAAATTTGGCCCATTGTATCACGAGAAAAAAAAAACTCTATATAAATCTCCGTCTTCCTCTTCTTTTCATCGTTCTAGGGTTCTGTCCCATCTGATAGAGTCCGGCATGTTCTCTGACGATATTGATAATTCATGTATTTCAATGTATCTTGTTGTATTTTCATGTATTTCATTGTATTCGTTACTTTTTTTCATTGTATTAAATGTATCTCGCTGTATTTCATGTATTTCATTGTATTCATTGTCTTTTTTTTCATTGTATTCCAATGTATCCCGTTGTATTCTATGTATTACATTGTATTCACTGTCTCGCTATATTCCATGAATGTATTCATATATTTTTTTTAATTAATATAATTTATGTATTCAGATGTATTATATAATTTATCTGAAGATTGCTATGTTTTTGGGGTGTTTTTCGGTTGAGAATCTTTTTTATAACTAGAAATACAAAATTTGAGTGTTATAATTGAGTTTGTTGAGTTATATTAGGAGTCTATTATGCTAATTGATTCACTTTCCGTTTAAAAACAGTGTAATCCTCTATTTCACGCCGTGAATACAGTCGAATACAATAATCTGTCAAGTTGTAATCCCATGTTTCGCGCCATGAATACAGTTGAATACACTCGAATACAAAAATTTGTGTAGCTGTAATCCCCTATTTCACGCCTAGAAATGTTATTGTATTCATGAATACAATAGCTTAAATACATTGAATACACTAAAAAATCTGAAAACATAGCTATAGGAAGTAATATAATAAATGATAGCTATAACTAGCTAATAACCACTAAACAATAGTGGTTTGTGAGAATTTCTCCACGAAGAAGCGGCCTTAATTTACCCAAATAGGGTCAAGGTTCGGTTATATTATAGTAGACCCGTTTGACATGGATATTATTACACCTCAAATTTGTGTGTATACACGCGCTATATTTTTTGACTAGTTTCAACTTTTGTGTCAAAGTGGAACATAAGAAATGGGGTTTGAGGGCCAAAATGGAAGAAGACCAAGTTAGAGTGCCAAAATGAAAAATTAGGCCAATTAATGAGTTGTCTGTGTATTTGGCCTTATTTTAAAGACTCGAATGGACAAATACAATGGACAAACCTCCTCAAGAGGTGGTGAAATCAATTACTGAGAGCATAGCAAAAAGTCTCTTTCCGACATCCCACAATGGGAGATAACAAGAAATATCTGCAGAAGATAATAATTGACTAACGCCAATCCTTATTGGCAATGTTCCCTGAATTGAGGCCATAAGAATGGGCCAAACCATCAAAATGGACAAATACAATTAAAACCCAAATAGAAGCACAACTTTGGTTTGTCCATTCTATATATGAAGATAAAACCTACATACCAAGAAGTCTCCTTCCAGCATGCCATAATGGGAGAAAATAAGAAATATCTGCAAAACATAAGAATAAACTAATGTGAATGTTCCCTAATGGAAGCCAGAAGAATGGTCCATACCATCAAATTTTTTGCCATGCCTTCAGTGTAAATCAATCAAATGCCTCTACAAGAATCTACTTAGGTTCATTACTGAGAACCGGTATAACTGAAACATATAGGACTGGTTTGATAGCTCCGGAAATTGTTAAATTGTAGCCAGGTAAAGTGAAACATATGAAGGAAACAATGCAAAGGAACAAACATCTAGGCAAAATCATCATCATCTATGTAATCAGGAGATAATCTCTTTCTGGGCAAATGATTCTCGGAAAAGAGTTTGTTCTTCAAGTTTATTTTAGTATCCTCTAAAGGTCTATTTAACTTTCTTCTTGGCTTTTGCAAAGGTTTGAAAAATGCAGGTAATGTACTCATAGAAATTTCATTAGGAGTTGATGTTGACAGAGCTTGAGCTTGCGATATCAAATTCAGTTTCTGAATTGAATTTTCCTTCTCGCTGGATTGCTTGCTTGATGACAATGTTGGTAATGATGGTGCTCGTCGTGGAGATGAAAAATTGGACTTTTTCAAAAGTTTTTCTTTGAAATGAGACAACTCTCTATTTTCCACCACCTGTTTTGGTTTTAGTGTTGATTCAACAGGCACAAGCTTCCCATCCACTTGGCAAGAGAAAACAAAAGAAACCTGCAAATATTATAAAATGAGTATTCCAATTTCAGATAATAGAACAGTAAATAAGACCCCGGTGGACATGTAGGGTTAACTTTGTCTCCTTTTTTGGCTTCATTATGTAACATTAGTAAGTATCCTACAACGAACTATCACAATGTTCTTAGCTTAAAACTTTGGAGTCCGTAAAAGCAGGCCCAAAAAGTTACTACTCAGTACAAGCTACAGCATCTCCTAGACATGCAATTCACAAAATTTTGTAGTAGTAGAATTCCTAGAAACGTGTAGTTCATGTTGTAAATTGGACCGTAATAAACTGTATCTGTAGTGTAAGACCATATGATTTAATGAGTTTGGCGAGACATTTAAAATTATTTGAAGCTAAAACTATACTTTAAACCATAATGTAATCAGAAATATAGATTTTAATACACACACAGCGAGACTAGAATTAAAAATGTTACTTTTAATCCTAAACCCTGTACATCGTCTTAATTTTGGTTCCAAAGTTTAGACCTATGTTGCTCGGACTCTCCAAAAAATTTGCCGAGTGCGTGTCGGATACTCCAAATATAGTGTATTTTTGGAGAATCCGACACGGGTGCAGCATCATTTAGGAGAGTACGCGCAACATAGATTTAAACAACCTACAAAAATTTCAAGCGGTACTTTTACGGTTTTGTTTGGTATTCATCCGTAAACCAATACTAAATCTGCCCATACTCCATTGGTCATAATAATCTATCTCAACATTTATTGGAGTATGCCACAGGAGTAGATTTTTGAAGATCCTTTAGTACATTGATAGAACTCAAAAGTTTAACTCTCTATTCATTCCTTTATTATTTCTTCATTTACTTTTTTGTTGCCCAGAACTTATTAAAGGTAAGTTCTACAAAGTGGTGGTTAGACCGTCTATGTTGTATGGGGCAACGTGTTGGCCAGTCAAAACTCCCATGTCCAGAAGTTTAAAGCTGCTGAAATGAGGATGTAGAGATGGATGTGTGGGGACATCAGGTTACATAAGATTAGGAATGAAGTCATTCAGGATAAGGTGGGAGTTGCTCCCGTGGAAGATAAGATGCGGTAAGCGAGGTTGAGGTGGTTCAGACATGTTAAGAGGAGAAGTATAGATACCCTAATTAAGAGGTGTGAGGTTGTCCTTGGTGGGTATGAGGAGGGGTAGAGATAAGCCAAAGAAGTATTGAGGAGACGGGATTAGGCAGGACATGATGTAGTTGGAGCTTACTGAGGACATGACCCCTAGTAGGAGGAAGTGGAGGTCGAGGATTAGGATAGAAGGTTAGTAGTTAGTCGAGCGTGTCTCTTTTCTTTCTTAGTCCGGTAGCATTAGTGTTTGTATGGTTTTGTTTTATTCTTAGATTGATATTGCTACCCACTGTTTGATTGCTATCTTTGCGTCAGCGTTCTTAATATTTTGCGTTCGTCGTTGTGCTCCTTCTCTACTTTTCTTCAGACGAGGATCTATTGGAAATAAACCTCTATGCCTTTCCTGGTTAGAGGCAACGATGCGTACATCCCACCCTCCCCAAGTGGGAATAAACTGGGTTTGTTGTTATAGGGCGTGGGAGGAGAGGAGGTTGTGGTCTGAACTCAATGTAATAGCAATATGACCTCTCTGCTTACCTCGTCTCCTGCTGCACACTGGAAAATTACATCTGGCACAGATTTTGGGGAAAAATGATGACCCCAACTGGCTAGGTCCTCTTCCTTTGGAGCTCCAATCTGGAAAAGTATGTTTGTTAGCATGAGAACCAAATTACAGAACTGAAAATAGGGCTACAGAAATATAAACCTACCTGTTTCTCCGAGCATCGTAACGTATGCAGACAACCAGCCACGCCTGCAAATCCCCCAATATCCTCTTGATCGGGCTGAAGACCCTTAGTGTTGAAATCAGCTATTGGGTTGTCATCTGGCATCACTGCATCTGGTTGGCAGCGGTTGCAGCTCATTTTTTCATGAATCTCAGACCTGTATTGACAGCAGTGGAAATAAATTTGAAAGACTATGCATTTTGGTTATACGAGATATGAAGTTATAGAAGAGCGTAAAGATGAGATTACACTCGGTCATAAGAAAATGTCTGAATCTACTTAAATAATCATCGCTCCAACATGAAGGAAGGAAACAGATCAGAGAAAAAAGATGAATTCTTAACCATACTTCAATGTGTTCAGATGTTTTTTCCTCATTTGAAGATGGAGAACAGCAAATCGGGTGATAGTGTGTAATTCTCAGACAGATCCTGCATATAAGCAGTAGTTGTACCTACTGCCGCAAACTCAAACTAAATAATTATGATGTGTATACACACACAGTGTATACATACACACACACACACGTGCAAAGAGTTGTACCCACTGCCTTTAAATCCTCGATTTACCTTTGAATCCCATTACATACGCCTTTTGGTATGTTTCAGATGCTAAAGCAGAAAGAAAGGGGGAGGGAGGGGGGGGGAGTCCTCTTCACTTCCACGCTATGGAATGCCCAACTTCACCATAACTGATAAAAATACTTGAGCCATGCAGGTATTGGAGACTTCTAATGCACTAGCTAATGCAATTTCACACGGGAACATACCTCACACTATCATGAAATGTGAACAGGTCCCGCAGGTCTTCTGCCGAGAGAAAGTTTCCCTGCAATCACGTATTGGTACCACATTTCAGCAGAAGAGTAAGAAAAGATAAGAGACTCCAAAACAGTACCTGGATATCAGAATCTATTTGTTCCTGCTGAATAACTTTCTGAAGACCCTCCTTCGACATCTGACGCTGGTACACCTGCAAATAAATATAACGCTTTTTCAATGGAGGAGGAGAGCAAATAGGAACTTGTTAAGCAAATGCTTCTAACAATCAAACCTTTTCTTCAATAGTTCCAGTACTCAAAAACCTATAGATGTAGACCCTCTTCTTTTGTCCATCTCTCCAGACTCTTGCAGCAGCCTGTGGAAGAGTTGGAAAATCTGGAAATTATGTACCTGATGTGCAATATATTCTGGCATCATTTGGTAATTCTCGGGAAAAAGCTTTCACCTGTTTGTCATTGGCTGGATTCCAATCAGGATCAAACAAAACCAGACGGTTCCCACCGATCAAATTAAGACCACAACCTCCAGCCTTGCTGCTCAACAGAAATGCAAACTCATCCTAAAATATGCACTAAATAAGTCTTGCTAATGCCAAATCTGTGAAAGCATAAAAAAATTTAAGCATAACAACATCCCCATGTACCTTTGTTGGATCATTGAAACGATTAACTAGCTTCTGCCTTTTACTAATTGATGTAGTTCCATCAAGTCTTAAGAAGGGATATCTCCTTTCACGGCATAATTGAGAGAAAAGGTCTAGCGTCTGATTATTCACAACTTACACAGTTAGGACAGAGGCAAAAGAAAGAAGAGAAAAGTAAAGTGAGATTTCAGTTACTGACTTATACATTAGAAAAGTTGATTATAGGTAAACAAATAAATAATGATATATAGCAGTGTTCGAATCTTGAAAGCAGGCTGTTGACCTTTGCTATCTTATGAAACAGATGTTATAGTCATCAAAACAGTCTGATTGTCGGACTGATGCTAAAGTTTTACCAGCAGAAATTAAACAGAGTAACTAAAGGAGCTAGAGACTAAATAGATAATACAGCCACTTGATCCGATTACAATCATGGAAATTAGATTATTAACACCGAGAAAAACGTTTGGTATATAAGAGATGAAGATCATTGTGGCATGTACCTCACTTTTAGAAAACATAAGAGCACTCGACCAAGAGTTAGAATGGGAAGAACAAAGTTAGCAAATCTGCAAAAGGAAGTGCAATTCCTAGGATTGACTAAATATGGAAATTATACCAGACTGAGGTAATGACACTGTCAATAACTATCTTCCCTATTTTTTCTAACAATATCCTGACAGAGCCCATCAAAAAATACAAATGCTTTTAGACAGTATATAAAATGATTTGGTGATCTTAACAGGCCCATTAATTAATGAAAACACTAGTGGCGAGTACATTAAGCCACCCAAAAGCCCTCCCAGAACATTAATTCATAATTGTGATCAGAAGCTGAAATTAAAACCAGAGCAAACTAAACATTCGTTCAAATCGAAGAAAACTAACACATGTAACAGAAAAACTTGTATTTCACATGTCCGATTCTGTTAATAGAGTTACTCCTCGATACCTGTGTGTAGTTGGAAACCAAAACAATCCTATCATCAGTTTTCTGACGAAGTTGAGCCAGTAGCCGGGCTAAGACATGCATTTTTCCTGACAGTTCAACCCACAACCCAGCTCCGCCAGTCCATGAGCCACATCTAGCAGATCATTTGTAATACTCCTTTATTTGGGGAAAAAGCTGAAGATCGATTTTCAGAGAGACAGTGGGCTAAAACAGCTTACCTTCCAGAAAACATTTCTGGAGGGAAAAAGCGGATGCAGTCCTCAAACCCTGATGTCCCTGGACTTCCACTTCGTATTGTGTCGTATATCAGCTTCAAATATTTGACATTAGTAAGCAACAGCTTTGTTACTTCAAAACTGACTAAACTCCAAAGGATAATATCATGGTTTTGACTTTGTTGGAGTAGGAACTTTTGGCATTATAATGTGTTATGAAAGTAATAAGGAAAAGCAGTAACAAATTAACACAAGGGGGACAGGACCCCAGGGCTTAGGTCCCGTGTTAAGGAAGCAACACGTGATGTGGGTGTTAGGTGCACGTTACAGGTTCAAATCCTGCGGTAGACAAAGTCTGGTGTTTAAGTTGGAAGGAGGGTCAATTGGCAAACCCATACTCCCCGGAGATTCTAACCTGTGAGCTGCTGGAGTCAGGCCAGAAACCCAAAGGAAATTTCTTCAATATCAAAAAGAAAAGGTCAACAAGAAGAATTATCCTAAAGTTTTGCTCTCCCAAATTTAAATTCTCAGGAATGTTCATTTATAGAAGTTACTGCAGGCACTGACCATCAACTTAACAAATTCAAAAGGGATAATATCATGGTGTTGGATTAGAAATTTCTTACCTCCTATTTGAGATTACATTCTGCTATGAAAGTAACAAGGATTGAGAAAAAGAAGTAATAAGGTAAAGCAAGGACAATTCAAGAGGTTTATCTTTCCATTGTTACACAATGAACCTAGACACTTTACACAATGAACATAGACGGTTTCTTAGTAGTGTACAATTGTACATAACCCATATATATAGATAGCAGATTTGTAGGAATCTCTTTTATTTCTTTCCTTGGCTAGCACCTGATGTACATGTATATATATGTATCACTACATGGAATAATATACCAATTTGATTCTTCCATACCTTGTTAATTACATGGTATCAGAGCCACATTTGAGGCTTCGCCGAAGTTGAGTTTGTCTCGCCGGAGTTAACCAAAACTTTTTGGTAGACACGTGAGGTGCGTGTGTGGTCCATTCTCTAACCAGTTTTTTCTCCGAGATCCGCTTGATTTTTTCGATCGATTGTTGGTTATCCACTAATAACACAACCTTATTTTCGTGAAGAACACACTCGGACAAGGTTGTATTTTGGGGATAGGGGTGTTCATAAAAACCCGAAAAAACGAAAAAAATCGAAAACCGAACCAAACCGACCAAAAAAACTGATACATTTTAGGTTTGGTTTGGTTTTGAATTTTAAAAACCGATCAAATTTGGTTTGGTTTTGGTTTCAATAAAAAAATAACCGGAAAAAAAAACGAACCAAACCGACTATAAAAGTAGCTATTTAAATTTATTATTACACCTATATATATGTATATTTTTTATATAAATTTTCTAAAATTTTATGGTATATATTAGTCATTTATATTTTTAGTCTAGTTCTTTGCTATTTAATAACCTAATTCTTTGCCTTTACATTCTAGTTTAATTGGTAATTTTCTTTCACTAAGTATATAAAAATAAATCATGCTAAAAATAAATCGATTTTTAATTGAGAACTTAAATTATTCATCACTATTTTATTCGATTATCATCAATATATCTTGGTAAATGATAAATTTCTCAAAGAGCAATTGATTTGATAATGTTATGTTGAAAATATAGTCGCTGGAATATGCGTTTGGTAGTGTATGTCCCATATTTAAGAAAAAAACCCGATAAATAACCGAAAAACCGACAAAAACCGAATCGATAAAAACCGACTTAATTGGTTTGGATTGGTTCCAATATTTGAAAAACCGACTTACTTGGTTTGGTTTCTTTTTTGGGAAACACCGACCCAAACCGAACCATGAACACCCCTATTTGGGGACCATGTCCCGTTGTTTCCAAAACTGGGCACAAGTATTTTGTCACCTTTGTAGATGATTTTTCTCGAATGACTTGGATTTACTTTATGAAGAGCCGCTCTGAAGTGTTTACTCACTTTTCTCCTTTTTTGCTGAAGTCAAAACTCAATTTAATGCTTCGGTGTGTATTCTAAGGAGTGATAATGCTAAAGAATACATGTCAGAGCTATTTCAGTCGTACATGAGACAACATGGTATACTGCATCAGTCTTCATGTGTTGATACATCCTCTCAAAATGGAGTTGCTGATAGGAAGAATAGGCATCTACTTGAGACAGCTCAGGCACTTTTGTTCCAATTGAAGGTTCCTAAACAATTCTGGGTTGATGCTATCTTTACGGCTTGCTTTCTGATTAATCGCATGTCGTCTACTGCGCTTGGTGGTAATGTGCCTTACAGTGTCCTTTTTCCAAACAAGGCATTATTTCCGGTGGAACCTAAAGTATTTGGAAGCACATGTTATGTTCGAGATGTTCGACCATCTGTTACCAAGTTGGATCCCAAGGCATTGAAGTGTGTTTTCCTTGGCTATTCTCGCCTTCAGAAGGGGTATCGGTGTTATTCTACTGAACTTGGCAAATATTTGGTGTCAACCGATGTGGTATTTTCAGATACTACACCATTCTTCTATGCGCCTCCCATTTCTACAAGTCAGGGGGAGGAAGATGAGTGGCTAGTATATCAGGTTACTAGTACTTTGACAGAACAACGAGATGATGTTCCTTCATCTCCTAGTTCTATCGAGCGCCAATCCACTATTCTGCCTTCAGCACCTGCTCCAGTTGTGTTAGCAAGATCACCAATTGCTCAAGTTTACTCGCGGCGGCAACGGATGAATGATACATGTTCTGCACCAGCTCCTTCGTCATTAGTTCCTGCACCAGTTCCTTCGTCATCAGTTCCTTCATCATCAGATTTGCGTCCACCTGACCCTCCAGAAAACCTTGACCTTCCAATTGCTATTCGCAAAGGTATACACACTTGCAAATCCACATATTCTATTACCACTTGTCTCCTGCATCTAGATCTTTGATTGTCTCTAGACTCTGTTTCTATACCCAAAACGGTGAAGGAGGCTTTGAATCATCCTGGATGATCTGAAGCAATGCTTGAGGAAATACATGTCTTAGAGAAAAACCACACTTGGGATTTAGTGGATTTACCCGGTGGAAAGAAAGCAGTGGGATGCAAATGGGTCTTCACGGTTAAAGTTAATCCTGATGGCTCTGTGGCAAGACTTAAGGCCATGCTCAGACTTATGGGGTGGATTATTCAGATACCTTCTCTCCGGTTGCCAAACTTACTTTTGTCCGCTTGTTCATTTCTTTAGTTGCTTCTGAGAATTGGCCTTTGCATCAATTGGATATGAAGAATGTTTTTCTTCATGGTGATCTCCATGAAGAGGTATATATGGAGCAACCACCTGGTTTTGTTGCTCAGGGGGAGTATGGCAAGGTCTACCATTTGAAGAAATCCTTATATGGCTTGAAGCAGAGTCCCCGATCTTGGTTTGGTAAATTTAGTGAAGCAGTTCAAGAATTTGGGCTGAAAAAGAGCAAATGTGATCATCTGTCTTCTACAAGCAATCAACAACTGGATCTATTCTCCTTGTTTTATATGTGGATGACATTGTTATCACAGGGAGGGATTATGTAGGAATCTCTTCTCTCAAGTCTTTCTTGCATACTAAGTTTCATACAAAAGACTTGGGACAACTGAAATACTTCTTGGGAGTAGAAATAACTAGAAGCAAGAAGGGAATTTTTCTAGAGAAAGTATATTCTTGACTTACTAGAAGAAACTGGTAAGCTGGCTGCCAAGCCTTGCAATACTCCAATGGTTCCTAATTTGCATCATACGAAAGATGATGGCGATCCATTTAATGATCCAGATATACAGGAGGTTAGTTGGGAGATTAAACTATCTCACTGTGACTCGTCCAGATATTGCTTTTGCAGTGAGTATGGTTAGCCAGTTCATGTCCGCGCCCACAGTTAAACATTGGGAGGCTTTGGAGCAGATCCTATGTTACTTAAAAAGAGCTCCTGGACTTGGCATATTACATAGCACAATCACGGTCATTCTCGCATTGATTGTTTTGCAGATGCAGATTGGGCTGGATCCAAGATTGATAGATGTACAACTAGTTACTGTGTATTTGTTGGTGGAAACTTGGTATCATGGAGAAGTAAGAAACAAAATGTTGTATCTAGGTCCAGTGCAGAATCCGAGTATAGAGCTATGGCACAATCTAACATGTGAGATAATGTGGATACATCACCTTTTAACTGAAATTGGGTTGAAGCATCCTACTCCATCAAAACTCTGGTGTGATAATCAAGTTGCACTCCATATTGCCTTGAATCCAGTGCATCATGAAAGAACCAAACATATTGAAGTTGACTGTCATTTTATTCGTGAGAAGATTCAGGAGAACTTGATTTCTACTGGCTACGTGAAGACAGGAGCTGATTTGTTCACTAAAGCATTGAATGGCACTCAAGTTGATTACCTTTGTAACAAGCTGGGCATGATCAATATATATGCTCCAGCTTGAGGGGAGTGTTATAGAATGAACCTAGATACTTTACACAATGAACATAGATTGTTTCTTAGTAGTGTACATAACCCATATATAGATAGCAGATTTGTAGGAATCTCTTTTATTTCTTTCCTTAGTTAGCACCTGATGTACATATATATGTATCACTACATGGAATAATATACCAATTTGATTCTTCCATACCTTGTTAATTACATAATTTTCAATTATAAGGAATTAGTCTTCTATGGAAGTGCCGATAAGGTACCACCATAAACTTCACCACTATCTTGCAATGGAAGTGCAAAATATTCTAACACCTACTTTTGTCATGAAGCATTGGTTTCACGTACATGTTCAAGGTATCAACATGAAGCAATAGTTTCAGGTACATTTCGAATTATCAACATTAAAGCAATTGTTTCGGTACATTTTATAAGCATCAGTTGCTCTTCTTTAATCTGTTTGTCTTCCTCTAATAGTACACACACAAAAAAAATGGAAAACCTTGTAGCATTGCTGGTATCTTAAAACTTAAAAGAAGACCCAATGCCGGTATACTTTTTTTAGACAATAAGCAGTATAGTTGTTACAAATGAATAGACTTGAGAAACTATGAGCCAATGATAGCTCACCTTCGGATGATTGCAAAGCTTCTTCAGAGCTGTTATATAAGCTAAGATTTTTGATTGCTTTGCTTCTTCAGTGATAGCTCGTTTCACCTGTACTTGGTAGTGGTAGAGCAAAAACAATCTAAATTATCCTAGAGAAGAGCTAAATGATATAAATACTCCACATGAGAAAAAGCTACAACAAATAAGAATTGTACATTTTTCGAATGTATAAAATGATTGTACAGATCTGACTGGAGAGGTGTCAACTTGCAACAAACAACTTCGATTATCTGCAGAGTAAAAGAGTGATTTCACTTAGAACCTTCAGAAGATCAAAATGCTTACCAAGTACCAACATATAATTTCTATCTACATAAATGAGAAGACATTCTTTTTTCTGAACAGTACAAATGAATAAAGATTTTTTGAGGTAAAACTTTTGATTTCTTTTTTACTTGCATTGCTTTAACACCTAAATAACATTCTTTTCATTTAGTTTTTTTTCTTTTTTGTAGTATTGAGTTAACTGTTCTGCTGCACCCCTATGTTTGTTAGGTGGAAAAGGTTTTTTTTACCATCGTAAGGAGGAGAACACAGTCAAAAGCTGTATTAAACTCCAAAAAGTCACTTAATGATTCGAGTATAATAAAGTTATTACTCCCTCTGTTTCAAATTAGATGGGGGACTTTCCTTTTTAGTATGTTTCAAAATAAATGACATATTTCTAAATTTGGAAATAATGCAACTTTAAGCTCTTCATTTTACACATTTTACTCTTAATGAAAAGCCTTTATAACCACACAAATGCCATGGTCCTACAAAACTTTTACCCCTTAAGCTTTTAAGACCACAAGTTCAAAAGTCTTTTTTTTTTAAACTCCGTGCCGAGTCAAACTACCTCATCTAAATTGAAACAGAGGGAGTACTACTCTACTTGGTCCGAATTTTGTCAGCCAAATATACAAGAGACGAAAGGAGTTTGCCCTAGATGCCAAAATCACAACTTGGCGGTTTATCATTTAATTAGTACCTCAAACAACAGTCTACACAAAATAACAGATCCTCTAGAGTAGCAAAAAGTGCAGTAGATAAAGTCATTGTGCTGTTTCTAATGTTGAATCTTCTTAGCACATTCAACACTTCTTCATAATACACTGTGTTACATTATCTAATGAGTTAAAGATAAGGCATACCTTTGGTGGTAGGTGGTTTGATAATAACGCATTTGTCCTCCTCAAAATAAACTGACATTAGGAACAAAAGAGGCTGTTAGTAATATGCAGGAAAACACTTCAAATCACCACATGTGAGGGAATACACTTAAAATGAAAACACTTCAAAGCACTTCAGAATACTAGAAGGCTTCAGAATGAACTCACAAGTCAACAACGGACTAAGGTGGGGCAACTCCAGTAAAGGTTCATATTCAGTGAAGGTAGGGTACAACAAATTGTGCGCACCTAATGAAGTGATTGAGCATTGGCCCTGGAAGCTGATATGGAAGTCAGAACTCCCTACAAGGGTCATGTGTTTTACATGGACAGCCCTCAAAGATGCTATCCGACCCAAGACAATCCATGTAGAAGGAACTTTGTTAGCACCCTTTTAGTCTTCCAAACATTTACACATGGAAAAGTTCAGAAGAACAGGGAGTAGATGAGTTCAGCAACTTCACGCATCTGTTAGGCCTCATTTGTTAGTTTAAAGATTAAGACAGTCTGAATCTCAATGCACATTTGAATATTAAGATGTATATTACGATTAAAACGCCTAAATCTGAATACACATCTAAATATTAAGATGTGTACTACTATCCGAATACTAAATGATTGATTAAACTGTTTGTTTTTTCAATATCTGAATGTATAAAATTTATTTTTACTTAAAAATTAATATATAGAAAATTCAAATAAAATACTAATTAATTTAGTATTCTATTAATAAAAAAAATTAAATAATATGAGAGTTGGTGGTGGTGATGGTTAACGGTGGTGCTTGTGGATGTCGACCAGTGTTACCAAAGGTGAAAAGCGCAAAAAACCTCTAAGGTCTGTTGGGGCTTTAAGTGCAAAGTGCAAATAAAGCGTGGGCTTTAATGAAAAAAATCGCAACCGGAGAAAAAGTAAAAATGTATATATGTAGTCCAAGACCAATAATTATAAGCATGAATAACACATACAGAAAAAAAAATTGAAAAAGAATTACGATAAAGTGAAATATCAATTGTAGTATGGTCTTTTCAGGATTACATTCATTGACAAGGAAAAGTATGCCTTAGAGCCAACATTGAAGCGCCTCCCAAAGCGAGGCGAAGCGCTCAACATTTTTTGAGCCTCGTTTCAGGGCTTAAGCGCGCCTTTGACAACACTGATGTCGACTAGAGGTTGTGGTTGGTGGTGATTTTGGTTGATGGTGGCAGTTCTTTTTTTTTCCTTGTAATCCTTCGGAGAACACTCACCTAGGCACTCTTGATCATCTTTTTTTTATAAAATTTCCCGGGGAAGTTGTATTCATGAGGATAGGTACAGAGGGGGGCTTGGCCTTACCTCATAAGTTACAACAGAAGGTCAATATCTTTGTCCATCAAAAAAGGGATGGCCAAAAACAAAGATTTATTTCCATCCCTATAATCTAAGAAGACTAACTTACAAAAAAATTAGCCTTGTCATATCTTAGCCTTAAACTTGGCATCTGTAATTTGTCCAAAATGAAATGGCCCTTTGCTGCCTGTGGTAGTTCTTGGAAAGAGTAGTAGAAAGAGCTTTGTTGGCGTCTTTGGCAAGCTTAGCTAAGTTTTCCCCCACACTGCTCGCCTCTCTGAAGCAATGTTTGACAATTACATTACCTTGGCTTAGGATTTGAGAGATTTTATATATCAAATTGATCATCTTGTAGTTATTCCCCTGCTTATCAATGACCATCTGTGCGATTGCAATAGAGTCCAATTCAAGAGTGAAGTTCTTGTATCCACTTAGAATAAACCATTGCACTCTAAATTTTGCAGTAAGTGCCTCTGCTTCTGGTAGTTCTGGATTGTAGCTAGTGATGATTGATAGTGGTAATTGTGGTTGAGAAAGATAGTGGTGGGTGGTGATAGTTTATAATAGTGGACGATGGCAGCTATGAATGATGATGGTGGTGACCGGTGAGGATGGCTAGTGGTGGTAGTTGAGGTGGGAGGGCGAGTGGCTTTGGTTGAGGATGATGGTGGTGGTGTTAGTTGATATTGGTGGGTGGTGGTATCTGATAATGGTGGGATGGTGGGTGATCGATAATGATGGTGGTGGAAGATATGGTTGAGGATGGTGATGGTCGATGATGGTGATGGTCGATGATGGTGGCTTAGTATGGTGGTGGTCGATACTGGTGGTTGAGTATGGTGGTGATCTAAGTTGCCCCGACACGGGAGTTTAGGTGTCTCACCCGTGTAGATACAACACTAATATGAGTGTGGGTATGGGCTCCGCACTGGATCTGGTCAAACAATTTTTAGTACTTTGACCGATAAATTCAAGACGAGATACAATTTGATTCCCGAAATCAAGAACTAAAACTAGGGTAAATCTGAAGAAAATAACATACCTTATCTAGGAAATTAATCTTTTACTTATCTACAACTTGAGAATAAAAAAGAAATCCACACTTTACAAGCTATACATAAATATTCCATAAAATTTCTCATAATTTAGAGATATTTTTATATTGTCTTCTTTTTTGAATTATTTTTAGCAGGATTCCCACACCCGTATCCGTACTAGGAGTTGTATCCCTAAATCTTATAATTTCCATCTCGAAGGATCAGACCCCTAAATCTGCACCCATGTCGGATACCCGCACCCTGTCCGAGTAACTTAGGTGGTGATGTGTGATTTGGTAGTAGGTAATAATGATGGGCAGTAGCGGTATGATAACATATGAAATTAATTCTTTGTTATAGATCTTAATCACTCAAACCTATTCAGACTTATTAAGTGATTGTGAATTAAAAAAAACAAATACCGTAGATTTCTCACCTCAACAACACCAGATTTGAAAAGAAATTTACCAGATTTAAGATGGAGGAAAGATGCCTCAAGGGACTTTGTTTTAATTGTTATGAACCATTCACCCGAGGCCATCAATGCAAGAAATTATTCTGGATTGAATCTATAGAGGAAGAGGAAAAAGAATCTGACACAGAAGAGTCAAATCCTAGCACTGATTTGACTACCAACAACACTTTCCACATTTCTCGCTTGAGGACAAGCGAGATTTGAAGAAGGGGAGTAATGTTAGCACCCCTTTAGTCTACCAAACATTTACACATTGAAAGTTTCAGAAGATCAGGAAGTAGATGAGTTCAGCAAAGTAGATGTTCATATATTTCCTGCAGCAATTATTTGTAGTAGCGGTTATCAGTAGTAAGCCACTTTCTCATTCCAGTTGTGTTAGGAAGTTATTTCCCAATTTTTAGGTGGGTGGTTAATCCATCAGAGTTTTTATTTAAAGTTATTTGAATTCAGTGAAAAGTAGATAGAAAACTATTCCAGTCTTGGAGTACTTTAACTCAAGAGATTGCAGGTTCTTTCTTAACGATCCAGCACCATAGGTCGCAAAAAAGAAAACTTCTTCCCAAACTCCTAATTTACTCCATATTAACTCTGATTTGGTCCGCATCGTCCCATAACTAGAACCGAACTAGCAGGGGACCGTAACAAACTTTCAGCTGGTGAATAGATACTATATGTGTGAAGACAACTCAGAATCAGTCGACCACCTATTTTTGCATTGTACAGGGGCTGCTGATCTATGGCACATGTTCCTATCAGTTTTTGGCATTAGTTGAACATTTCCATAGAAAATAAAGGAAAATTTTGAAAGCTGGAGCTTTGGAAAGTTGACAAAACCCACAAGAAAATCTGGCAGATGACCCCAACATGTATTTTTTGGTGTATCTGGACAGAAAGAAATCACAGATGCTTTGATGTCATTTCAACTCCTAACTGTTCCTTGAAATCTAGGTGGATGATGAATCTTTTCAGTTGGAGCAACTTGACCCCTGTAAATGATGGTATCCCCCTTCTAGATTTCATTAGTTCTCTTACTTTGGCATACAAACCAACTTTTTGGTCTTGGTTAACTCCCTGTTCTAGATAACCAAACTTCTTTTGTACTCTTTTGCCTCTTCTTGATTCCAGTGATATAACACCTTACTTCATCAGGAAAAAAAATTAGTACATGTGAGCATTTACCAGATTTTAGGTCCCTAACATGTTGCTTTAGTCAAGAGACAGGCATCAAATTCTGCAAGGAGTGTGATTTCCTAGTCAAATCAAATTTGCACTAAATTTTATTAATTAATTTCCATCATGTCTGATTATATTTCATTTCGGAATATTTTCGATTTTCCCGAATTTAATGATTTAATCTTTCGCTTCCAAAAGAAAAACAAAAAGATTATGAACTGGTTTCAAGCCTTGTAAGTCCATAGAGTGATATTTCCATCATATATCTATCTTCTACACTGGATTTTTGGGTGTAGAATTGCTAAGCAGCGAATAGACTAGTCGAAATTCTGACATCACATGCTTTTCCGTGAAAAACTTGCCTGATTAACTTTGGAACTTAGTTCAGCAGAGCGGTCAGATCCTAATTTCTTCTCTTCCTCGACAGCAGTGGGTTCCCTACCACAAATTATTGGTGCCTACAAACAGTTGGATAAAAAACACAATTAGATTAAATACTTCTAAACTGAAAGAAAGAGTAACAACCAATATATTTCTCCTTTCCCCGAAAAATATATTTGTCCTTACCCAGAGAATAAAAGATAAGATGAGTGTGCATTCACTGCTAATATGATAAAAAGCTTATGTTGTTCCTTAACCCCACAAAGTTGTGGGAAAAGAATAAGGACACTAGAATTCACGTTAACTTTCTGTGTATTCAAGTAGTAAGCTCACCTCATAATAACGCCGAAAGTGTGCAGCATCGCCCAAGATACCAGGATTGGTGAAATTAACCATAGCATAAAACTCTTCTAGATCATTCTGCATGAAAGAAAAATGCATCAAACAGCAAAAACAGATTATGCTAATAACAGATATTAAAGGAAAAATCTGATAGGATCTCACTTGCATTGGTGTCCCTGATAGCAGAACCCGGCGCTTGCAAGCTAAAGCAGCCAACGCCTAACCACAAGTTTTTAATCAGGCTCAACAAAAATTCTAATTCATCCACAAAAGGAAATCTAGGTCATCAGAATAAGTAAACATGTCTTACTCGATTAGTCAGTGTTTGATCATTTTTCAGTCTGTGAGCCTCATCACATATGAGAAGGTCACATGATCCAGAACTACTAAATTTTGAAGAATGCATTCGAAATGTCTCGTAGGAAACAATTAAGACCTGCGAGAACATTATATGAATTGATAACCCTTAGCCATAATTGCAAATTGGATAGGTCAGAAAAATTTACCTGTAAATTACTAAGTGGATTAATAAAACTTTCTATGCCAGACACAACATCATCTCTGGTGCTTTCACATAAAGCAACAAGCTTAACTCTTTGTCCAACCCACTTATTTATTTCGGCCTCCCAATTACTAACGAGACTGGTAGGGGTCACAACTATTGCCTTCCTGACCATTGGTTTTCCATCAAATCCCTGGCGAAGAAGAGTGTAAAGTAGAGTGATTGATTGCAAAGTCTTCCCTAAACTGCACAAAATCACAAAGAGCAACCAATAAGCCAAAACAAAATACATAAGCCCGCTCAACTTAGAGGCACGAAGTACGGGAGAATAATCAGAAACAATTTACCCCATATCATCAGCTAAGATGCACCCATTAATGTTGAAGGTACTAAGTGCACCCGAGACACAGTCAAACATGAACTGGACCCCTTCCCTGCAAGTAAAATCAAGTATAGTCTTTAAATGACTTAGATGCTGCACGCATGCTAAAAAAAGTCAAATTTAAGATTTTCTCGATGTTGCTTAAAATTCATTTAAAAGAAAGACTGGATACTACAATGGTGTTAAAGATAAGTAGAAGGTTGAAATTCAGCATATAATATAAATGTTCTTTTTGGAGTTATGACGAGGAGCAAACAGTTTATCAACTTACTGATGCATATCATCAGCATAATGTTGCAAATTCAACATGAATATCATGACCTAAAATGGCACAAAGTAACCTAATCAGACAATATGAGGAATCTTTTGAGGGCATCATACTAAGATACATTTAAGTCCATAGCTTCCAATTCTAACATTGCCCTTTCATTCAAGCACTTAATTCAACATTGCATCATTAAATATCACATGCAAATAATCAGATACACCCAATATCATGAAGTACCTTTGATGAGGACGAAGGAACTTAACAAGCAATGGATCCACAATTATAGGTACTAAATTACAGCCTTCCTCCACAATTTCTTCAGGCTGCCACAACACCAAAGGTTCAACACCAGGTGGCAGTTCTACATTTTCTTCCACCGCATCTATCTCAGCAGCTTCTGGAGCGTGCAGCCTGTTTGTAATTGCAAGCAACACTGGCCTTGTTGACCCCCATGGCACAAACCTTTTACGAGCACAAAGACGACGGGCTAGATGCTCATTGGTACTACTGTAACCATTGGAGCTTGGAGGTTTGAATGGCTTCCGGAGATTGGCTGCTGCATCTGTCACTGAATAGACCCGTGGAAGTAGGGATTGTCTTTTCACAATAAGGTTACCCCTGATTTCATCACAATCAGGATATCTTAGATCCATGTTATAAGATTCCTAAATAGTTTCCCTTCAGCATTAGTGATCTATCAGAATTCAAAAAGTATTAATTCATTTTGCACGAAAAGTGAAATGTGCATTCTAATAACTCTGCAGGAACGTCTTGAATCAGAACATTGATACAAACTTCAAATTGTATAGAGCTTCTGTTAGAGTTCCCCTAATTTTGCCTAAAAGACAAATTTATTCAGTACTTCCTCCATCCCAATTTATAAGATAGTGTTTGGCCGAGTTTAAGATACACATAAAGACTTTTGGTTAGAGTTCCCGTAATTTTGCCTAAAAGACAAATTTATTCAGTACTTCCTCCATCCCAATTTATAAGATAGTGTTTGGCCGAGTTTAAGATACACATAAAGACTTTTGGTTAGAGTTCCCGTAATTTTGCCTAAAAGACAAATTTATTCAGTACTTCCTCCATCCCAATTTATAAGATAGTGTTTGGCCGAGTTTAAGATAGACATAAAGACTTATGAAATTTTGTGGTTGGAAACAAGCCATAAATGCTTGTGTTGCTAAAAATCATCTAATTGCGGAAAAAATAGGAAGTTTAATGCTAAATTATTTCTAAATATACAAAGGCGTCATTCGACAGACTAAAAAGAAAATATCATCACATAAATGGGGACAGAGGGAGCACTTGGCCAAACTCAGCAGAACGGAAATAGAAGATTCATGTAACCGTCCCTAACTAGTTTGGGATTTAGGCATAGTTAATTCATATTTAACTGCTACTCTCAGAACTCCTCGCTGACACGAGCCAGTGCGATTGAAAAAATAAACAGCTTCTGTCACAATAACATATGAATAACTGTGAAACCCTAATTTAACCAAAGGTCTCCACCATACTCGAAGAGCAGTTTTATCCACCTACTACTTATATGCTAGGTTTTAGCAAGCAAAGAATGAATGAATAATTGGCTCTACCTCACAAGAGCATCAACATTTTGCGATTTTCGATCTTCATCAGGCGAACTGATACCCGCGTGAGATTCTACATTCTGGTCATCATCGCCGCTATTAGATTCGAAATTGTTGTCATCATCGGGCTCGCAAAGGAATTCGTCGCTGGAATCATCACGTTCTGAAGACGAAAGAGCCTCCTCCTCCTCGGCCTCCATTACTCGTCTTTACTTTTTCAGAAGCTGCTCTCTGCTTAAGGCATTTGAATCTTTCGATTTTGGCGGTAGGTTGGGAGAGAAACGTACCTAAGAAGTTTCCACTAATTGCAAACTTGAATCCGAATTTGGGGCATTAATTCAAAAACATTAATTATGTCCGAATTTAGCATGTTAGATTTTTAACTAATACAGTGTACCCAAAAGCAAAATAATGAAATTAAAGAAAACTAATTGCATAGTCATTAATTAACTTCTGTATTTCTTATTTTAACTTATTACATTTTCGAATATTTCTTATTATTACATTGATATAAAAGTTTCTATTAATGGCTTATCCTTGTCCATTACCATTTTATATATCATCGATATATATTTTTCTTTCTCATAATTTTTTATTTCTTAAAATTTTACTATATTGTTCATAGTTTTTTTAAATATTTAAATGTACCAATAATAATTTTGTATTTTATTTTTAAAACTAATATTCTAGCATTTTCTCTATTCGTTTTGTATATTTGTTATACTATGATATATTGGTTTTCCTCGTTTACTTTTTTTATCTTATGTTTTAATAATTTTTTATTTAGTATTACGTCTATTAACGAAATATATTTTTTTCTTCTATTTTATTTTAATTATTAAAGAAATTTATGATATAGTTCAAGAAAGAGTCGTCTCATTTCCTTACTTCTTTCTAATTCATTCACTTTAAGACTGGTTCTGAACGCCGCGTAACATCATCTTCAACTTTTATATGAGAAATTTTATTATATGTCTACAATTTTACTCTGTTGCTCAAAATTTTATTATTCAATATTTTTATTTTTGAACAGGGGCCTAGGGTGTGTTTCGAAGAGGTTTCAGACCAAGTCTGGCTGAGTTGCTGCTACTGATACTTTGTGATGACCCAAAAGGTCATCCCGTGTAATTTTAACTTAATCTGTGTTCCAAGGCCCTGAAAGCCTTCATTTATCTCACATCGATGTGCGTGCACAGCCCGGGCGCGTAGCCGGGAAGCCTTTATGTGGAAAATTGAATAAATGTTGAATTTATGATAATTATTTGGATAATGTTGACTTTGGTCAACATTTTTTGTAAACGGACCCGGACCCGTGATTTGACGGTCCCGGAGGGTCTGTAGGAAAATATGGGACTTGGGCGTATGCCCGGAATCGAATTCCGAGGTCCCAAGTCCGAGAAATAAATTTTTAAAGAAAATTATTTTCTGAAAAATATAAAGGCTTTTGAAAATGAACTTTGATGAGAAACTTGTGTTACCGGGCCCGTATTATGGTTCCGGAGCCCGGAACAGGTTCAATATGGTTATTATGTGCTACCTGTGAAATTTGGTAAGAAACGGACTCAGTTTGAGATAATTTAGACTAAAAATGGGAAATTTGAAGGTTAAGGAAGTTTTGAGAAATTATATAGATTTTGAGGTTTAATTCAGTGTTTATGGTGTTATTTTGGTGTTTTGATTACTTGAATAAGTCTGTAGGATGTTGTTGAGGTTGTGTGTATATTTGATTTTGATCCCCGAGGGCTCGGGTGAGTTTCGGGTAGGTGTCGGAGTGCAAAACTAGTGAAAAATCCGATGCCTCATGTTGTTTTCTAGTGTCTGGGATTTAATACTATGTGATCGCATAAGTTTCTCCGCGATCGCATAGCATTGCATGGGGGGGAGATTAGTTACTCTATGCGATCGCAAGGGTTGGTCTGCGATCGCACAAGGTTAGGAGAGCTAGGTGGGGGCTAGGGTAGATACCATGTGCAATCACATAGTCTTGTTCGCGATCGCATAGGGTGGGGTCAATTAAGCTGTGCGATCACACTAGGTGATCGGCGATCACAGTGCCTTAGCAGTCACTCCTCTATGCGATCGCATAGACTAATTTTCTGCCCAGTTATTTTTGTACAAAATAGAATCAATTACGGAAAAATAGCCACATTTCACAACCCTCCTTCTTCCCCACACCCCATAGGTGATTTTTGAATTGCTTTTCCTCCATAGCTTCATAGATAAGTAAACTTAACTCCATTTTCTTCCATTTTCATCAATAATCATTAGATTCTAGGCCTAAAAATATGGGATTAAAGGGTAGAAATTGGGGTTTTGAGTAGAGTTAGGGCATTTCGAATTTTTGGGAATTCAACCTCGTTTTGGGGTCGGATTTCAAAACAAATTGTATATTCGTGCTCGTGGGGGAATGGGTGATCGGGTTTTGGTCCGAACCTCGTGTTTGGACCAAGCAGGCTCGGGGTCGAATTTTGGAATTTTTGGAAGGATGTTGGAAATTCCATAATTAGGCTTTGGAATTGAATTATTGAGTAATTATTGATGTTATTGAGTTGATTATGTCTAGATACGATCGTTCAGAGTCGAGTTGGAGAGGAAAAGCGGTGTTAGAGGTTTGATTGGCATTCTTGGAGCTGAGGTAAGTGTTTGGCCTAACTTTAGCTTGAGGGAGTAGGTGTTGAGTCGTATGTGCTACTTGTTTCTATCATGTTCAATGTATAGATGAGGTGACGAGTACCTATACATTGTTTGTCAAGCATGCCCGTGAGTCGTTTTTGGTGTATTACATGTTATTGCTTCGATATTCATTGTGTTATGAAATAGATTCATTTCGGAAGTTGTTCATTTGCTGAGAATACTTGATTAAGGATTTGTGATAAGTTGTTTCAGTTGAGGATTGATTTTACTAAGTTATATACTCGTATGGGATTGGTTGTAGCTGAGTCCCTTGCCGGGCGGTATTATTTTTGGTTGTTATCCCCTTGCTGGGTGGTTATGAATTGTACTTCCTACTATTGATTTCCTTGCCAAGTTGTTGTTTGATATTGATTGGGTGAGGAAAAGTGTAAAGCACGAAGGGTGATGACGTGTATTCATTTCATTCATTGCATTGTGAGGAAGATAGTCAAAGCACGAAGGGTGATGTCGTGCCATGATTTTACATTTAAAAGCACGAAGGAACATGTCGTGCCCTTTTACTTATTTATTGCATGGTGAGGACGAGAGTAAAAGCACGAAGGGTGATGCCGTGTACATATTTGTTTATGTTGTTACTTCCTGTTGACCTTTACTCTTCTATATTGTTGCCTTGCTCAGTTATTCATTATTGTTCTCTTTGTTTCCCCCATTATTTGTCCCCTACCTTGCCGTACTTAAATGTTTATTTCCTGTTATGTCCCTGTTATATATTGTAGAACTGTACAAGTGATTTGTTTTGTTGTCGTGTCTAGCCTCGTCACTACTTCGCCGAGGTTAGGCTCGACACTTACTCAGTACATGAGGTCGGTTGTACTGATGCTACACCTGCACTTCTTTATGTTGTGCATATTACGCAGTCGGACCCAGTGGACACTGATAGAGGGAGTATCCTTCAGTCCACATAAGCGACATTGAGGTAGTCCCGCAGACGTTCGTGGGCCTTGACATCACCATCTATCTTCTCATTTTCTATCTTATTTTGTAGTTCCAAGACAATTGTACTTGTTCATTTCAAACTTTTGTTGTAGAAATCTTAGACTGTCCGTGAGATTTTGTGACACTAGTTCTGGGGGCTCATGTACGTAAATTTCATGATATTTATTACATTAAGTTGGTAACTCGTAGTTTCCGCATCCTTATTTAATTATTCATATTTATTGTTTTCCCTTTTTATTGATGTCTTAAATAAATAAAAAAATAGTAAAGTTAACCAAAACGTTGGCTTGTCTAGCGGGTTCAACGTTAGACGCCATCACGGCCTGAAGGTGGGATTTCGGGTCGTGACAAGTTGGTATCAGAGCACTAGGTTGCTTAGGTATCACAACTCACGGACAAACTTGGTAGAGTCTGAGGGATCGGTACGGAGACGTCTGTACTTATCCCCCAGAGGCTGCAAAGTTAGGAATAACTTCACTTTTTCTTCTTCTATGTCGTGCGATTTGAATTCTTAATGCTAATTGAGTTTCTATTCTATTCTCTCGCAGATGGCGAGAACGCGTGCTTCCTCATCTACCGATCAGCAGCCCGATCCTCCTGTTGCAGCTCCTACGAGGGGACGAGGCCGAGGCCGTGCTAGAGGCCGAGGCAGGGGCAGGGCTCAGCCCAGAGTAGAAGCCCCAGTAGAGGACCCACAGGTAGACTTTTCCGGTGAGGTTCCTACTCAGACGGTTCCAGTCGGGCTAGCTCAGGCCCCAGAAGGGTTCATTGCCACCCCGGTTCTTCAGGACGCTCTTGTCCGCTTAGTGGGACTTATGGAGAGCGTGGCTCAGGACGGTCTTCTTCCTACTGCACCAGCCGTCTCCCAGGCTGGGGGAGGGCCCCAGGCTCCTGCTACTCGCACACCAGAGCAGCTAGCTCCTCAGTTCTAGATTCCGGCACCTCAGATAGTCGGAGTAGCTCAGTCGGGTATTGTAGCACCGGCAGTTGAGGGAACAACTATGTCAGCAGATGCCCTATGGAGATTAGATCGGTTCACCAAGCTATTTCTTACTACTTTTACTGGTGCACCGTCAGAGGATCCCCAGGATTACTTGGACAGTTGTTATGAGGTTCTTCAGAACATGGGCATTGTGGAGACCAACGGGGTCGATTTTGCTACTTTTCATCTTTCTGGTACCACCAAGACTTGGTGGAGAGACTATTGCTTGACCAGACTAGGTGGGTCTGCACCTTTGACTTGGGCTCAAGTCTCCGAGCTGTTCTTGGGGAAGTTTCTTCCATTTACTCAGAAGAAGGATCTTCGGAGGCAGTTTGAGCACCTCCAGCAGGGATCTATTATTGTTACACAGTACGAGACCAGGTTCATTACTCTGGCCCGACATGCTATCATGATACTCCCCACTGACCGAGAGAGAGTGAGGAGGTTTATTGAGGGTTTGGCTCAGCCCATTAGATTTCAGATGGCCAGAGAGTCAGGTACCGATATTTCATTTCAGGATGCGGCCAGGAGGATCGAGATGGTTTTGTCACAGGGCAGTGGTCAGGGGTCTGACAAGAGACCTCGTCTTTTCGGTCGATTCAGTGGTGCCTCATCAGGAGGCAGAGATTCCTTCGGCAGAGGTCATCCTCCTAGACCATACCAGTCGGCACTTCAGGTGTCCCGCAGTGCACCACCAGCTCCTATTGGTGCGCCACCAGCCCCGATTAGTGCACCGCCGCTTCAAAGCTTTCAGGGTGGTTATTCTGGTCGACAAGGACATTTCCAGGGCCAGCAGTCTCAACAGTAGAGGTCTTGTTACTCTTGTGGTATTCCGGGGCACATTGCTAGGTATTGCCCCCGAGCTTCTAGTAGTCCTCGGTATCAGGGTTCCCGTATTATGGTTCCCGTATCAGGTGCACCCCCACCCCCTCAGCCAGCTAGGGGTGGAGGTCAAGGTGCCAGAGGTGGAGGTCAGACTCATAGAGGTGGAGGATAGGCCCCGAAAGGTAGAGGTCAGCCCGCAGTAAGCTGACCCAGAGATGTTCAGGTTGGAGGGGCTCCGCCCCGGTGCTATGCTATTCCTGTCAGGACTGAGGTTGAGGCCTTTGATGCAGTTATTACAGGTACGGTCTCAGCTTGCAGCCGAGATGCTTTGATTTTATTTGATCCGGGTTCTACTTTCTCCTATGTGTCTTCATATTTTGCCCCTTATCTGAGTATGCCCCGTGATTCCCTGAGTACTTCTGTATATGTGTCTACACCGGTGGGTGATTCTATTGTGTTAGATCAAGTCTACCGTTCATGATTAGTGGTCATTGGTGGTCTGGAGACTCAGGTAGATCTTTTGCTCCTTGATATGGTTGACTTTGATGTTATATTAGCGATGGATTGGTTATCCCCCTATCATGCTATTCTGGACTGTCATTCCAAGACAGTGACCTTGGCCTTTCCAAGAGTACCTCGTTTGGAGTGGAAAGGGACTCCTAGTCATTCTTCCGGTAGAGCTATTTCATATATGAAGGCTCTGCGCATGGTCGAAAAGGGTTGTTTGTCCTATGTTCGTGATTCTAGTGCTGAGGTTCCTTCTATGGAGTCTGTACCCGTGGTTCGTGAGTTTCCAGAGGTATTCCCTGCTGACCTGTCGGGTATGCCACCCGACAGGGATATCGATTTTTGCATTGAGTTGGCTCCGGGCACTCAACCCATTTCTACTCCGCCGTATCGTATGGCTCCGCCAGAGTTGAAGGAATTGAAGGATCAGTTGCAGGATTTGTTGGATAAAGGCTTCATTAGGCCTTAGTGTTTCTCCTTGGGGTACCCTAGTATTGTTTGTCAAGAAGAAAGATGGCTCAATGAGGATGTGTATTGACTACCGGTAGTTGAATAAGGTTACTATTAAGAATAAGTATCCTTTGCCGATGATTGATGATCTATTTGACCAGCTTCAGGGTGCTACAGTGTTTTCCAAGATAGACTTGAGATTTGGGTACCGTCAGCTGAGGATTAGGGTGTCCGATGTCCCTAAGACAGCCTTTCGCACTCGTTATGGGCATTATGAGTTCGTGGTGATGTCATTTGGGTTGACAAATGCCCCCGCTGCTTTTATGGAGTTGATGAACTGAGTGTTCAGGCCCTATTTGGACTCGTTCGTTATTGTTTTCATTGATGATATTTTGATATACTCTCGCAACCGAGAGTAGCACGAGCAGCACCTTAGAGTCGTCCTCCAGACTTTGAGGGATAGTCAGTTGTATGCCAAATTTTCCAAGTGTGAGTTCTGGTCGAGTTGGGTTGCATTTCTAGGCCATGTGGTGTCATCAAAGGGTATTCAGGTGGATCCCAAGAAGATTTCAGCAGTCAGGGATTGGCCTAGGCCCACTTCAGCTACAGAGATTCGGAGCTTCTTGGGCTTAACAGGTTATTATCGCCGATTTGTGGATGGATTTACATCTATAGCAGCCTCGATGACCAGGTTGACCCAGAAGGGTGCCCAGTTCAGGTGGTCTGATGAGTGTGAGACGAGCTTTCATAAGCTCAAGACAGCCTTGACCACGGCACCGGTGTTAGTTTTGCCCACAAGTTCAGGGCCTTATACCGTGTATTGTGATGCTTCACGGGTTGGACTTGGTGCAGTGTTGATGCAGGAGGTCAATAATATAGCTTATGATTCACGTCAGTTGAAGGTTCATAAGAAGAACTATCCAGTCCATGATTTGGAGTTAGCAGCTATTGTTCATGCGTTGAATATTTGGAGGCATTATCTGTATGGGGTTCCATGTGAGGTGTTCACGGATCATAAGAGTTTGCAGTATATGTTCAAGCAAAAAGAGTTGAATATGAGGCAGAGGATATGGTTAGAGCTGTTGAAGGATTATGATATTACCATTCTTTATCATCCGGGAAAGGCCAATGTGGTGGCCGATGCTTTGAGCCAGAAGTTAGCTAGTATGGGTAGTCTTGCTTATCTATCAGTCGGAGAACGATCGCTTGCTTTGGATGTTCAGGCTTTGGCCAATCGGTTTATGAGATTGGAGGTTTCTGAGACTGGCAGTGTTTTGGCCCATACTGTGGCCCGTTCTTCGTTGTATGATCGTACACATCCAGGCAGTATGATGATCGTCATTTATGTGTTCTCAGAGATACGGTCCGACACGGAGGTGCCAAGCAAGTCACGTTTGATGATGAGGGAGTTCTGAGGATGCATGGCCGTATTTGTGTACCTGATGTTGATGGTATTTGTGAGTTGATATTGCAGGAGGCCCATAGTTCCCGGTATTCCATTCATTTGGGCGCCGCAAAGATGTACCAGGACTTGCAGCAGCATTATTGGTGGCGGAGGATGAAGAAGGATATTGTAGCATATGTAGCTAGGTGCTTGAACTGTCAGCAGGTTAAGTACGAGCACCAGAGACCCGGTGGTTTGATGCAACAGATTGAGCTTCCCGTGTGGAAGTGGGAGCGTATCACCATGGATTTTTTAGTTCGACTCCCACAGACTCAGAGGGTGTTTGATGCGGTGTGGGTCATTGTGGATAGGCTGACCAAGTGAGCGCACTTCATTCCAGTATCAATTTCGTATTCGGCGGAGAAGTTGGCAAAGATCCATATGAGAGAGATTGTTCGATTGCATGGTGTTCCCGTGTCCATTATTTCTGACTGAGGTACTCAGTTTACCTCCCATTTTTTGAGAGTATTTCAGCGTAAGTTGGGCACACGGGTTGATTTGAGCACAACATTTCATCCTCAGACGGACAGATAGTCCGAGCATACTATTCAGATTTTGGAGGATATGTTGCGGGCTTGTGTCATTGATTTTGGAGGTTCATGGGACCAGTTCTTATCTTTAGCTGAGTTTCCTACAACAACAGCTATCAGTCGAGCATTCAGATGGCTCCGTATGAGGCGTTGTATGGTAGGCGGTGTCGGTCGCTAGTCGGATGGTTTGAGTCGGGAGAGGCTAGATTGTTGGGTTCTGAGTTAGTCCAGGATGCCTTGGACAAGGTGAAGGTCATTCAGGATAGACTTCGTACAACTCAGTCCAGGAAGAAGAGTTACGCAGATCGTAGAGTTCGAGATTTGGCATTTATGGTAGGAGAACGAGTATTTCTTCGGGTGTCGCCCATGAAGGGCGTGATGAGGTTCGGAAAGAAGGGCAAGTTGAGCTCTAGGTACATTTGTCCATTTGAGATTTTGGATAAGGTAGGAGAGGTGGCCTACATACTTGCCTTGCCACCGAGTTTATCAGCAGTGCATCTTGTGCTTCACGTATCTATGCTTCAGAGGTATATTGCAGATCCATATCATGTACTTGACTTCAGCGGTGTCTAGTTGGACAAGGATTTGACCTATGAGGAGGAGCCGGTAGCCATATTATCTCGACAGGTTCGTCAGTTGAGATCGAAGAGTTATCCTTCGGTTCGTGTTTAGTGGAGAGGTCAGCCTGTTGGGGAAGCTACTTGGGAGTCCGAGTCCGATATGAGGAGCCGGTATCCTCATTTGTTTCCCATTTCAGGTACTTTTCTATGTCCGTTCGAGGACGAACGTTTGTTTTAGAGGTGGAGATTGTGATGACCCAAAAGGTCATCCCGTATAATTTAACTTAATCTGTGTTCTGAGGCCCTAAAAGTCTCCATTTATCTCACCTTGATGTGCGTGCGCAGCCCGGACGCGTAGCCGAGAAGCCTTTATGTGGAAAATTGAATAAATGTTAATTTTATGATAATTATTTGGATAAAGTTGACTTTGGTCAACATTTTTGGTAAACGGACCCGAACCCGTGATTTGACAGTCCCGGAGGGTCCACAGGAAAATATGGGACTTGGGCGTATGCCCGGAATTGAATTTCGAGGTCCTAAGTCTGAGAAATGAATTTTTAAAGAAAATTATTTTCTGAAAAATATAAAGGCTTTTGAAAATGAACTTTGATGAGAACCCTATATTACCGGGCCCGTATTATGGTTCCGGAGCCCGGAACAGGTTCAATATGGTTATTATGTGCTACTTGTGAAATTTGGTAAGAAACGAACTCAGTTTGAGGTAATTCAGACTAAAAATGGGAAATTTGAAGGTTAATGAAGTTTTGAGAAATTCTATAGATTTTAAGGGTTAATTCAGTGTCTATGGTGTTATTTTGGTGTTTTGATTATACGAATAATTCCGTATGATGTTGTTGAGGTTGTGTGTATATTTGGTTTTGAGTCCCGATGGCTCGGGTGAGTTTCGGGTAGGTGTCTGAATGCAAAACTAGTGAAAAATCTGATGTTTCATGTTGTTTTCTGGTGTCTGGGATTTAATATTATGCGATCGCATAAGTTTCTCCGCGATCGCATAACATTAAGTGTGTGTGTGGGGGGGGGGGGGATTAGTTACTCTATCCGATTGCAACGGTGGGCGTGCGATCGCACAAGGTTAGGAGAGTTGGGTGGGGGATGGGTAGATACCATGTGCGATCGCATAGTCTTGTTCGCGATCGTATAAGGTGGGGTCATTTAAGCTGTGCGATCGCACCAGGTGATCCGCGATGGCAGTGCCTCAGCAGTCACTCCTCTATGCGATCGCAACTTCCTCTCCGCGATCGCATAGACCAATTTTCTGCCCAGTTATTTTTGTACAAAACAGAATCGATTACGGGAAAATAGCCACATTTCACAACCCTCCTTCTTCCCCACACCCCATAGGCGATTTTTGAAGAGCTTTTCCTCCATAGCTTCATAGGTAATTAAACTTAACTCCATTTTCTTCCATTTTCATCAACAATCATTAGATTCTAGTCCTAAAAACATGGGATTAAAGGGTAGAAATTGGGGTTTTGGGTAGAGTTAGGGCTTTTCGATTTTTTTGGAATTCAACCTCGTTTTGGGGTCGGATTTCAAAACAAATTATATATTCGGGCTCGTGGGGGAATGGGTGATCGGGTTTTGGTCCGAACCTCGTGTTTGGACCAAGCGGGCCCGGGGTCGAATTTTTGAATTTTTGGAAGAATGTTGGGAATTCTATTATTAGGCTTTGAAATTGAATTATTGAGTAATTATGCAACATCACCTTAGTGGATTTTGGGTCGTGACACCTATAATATATCATATAATATCACATTGGATACACAATATATGATTACTATATTTACAGTTTTACACATTTACAGTTCATATTTCATTAAAAAATCAAGTTCTCTACATATTCAATAATAAGGCATGGTGAAAAATCAATAAGGTATGCTAAATTTCTTTTTATAGTAATTAGCTCCTATCAATTAAAACTTGAATTTTCAATCTTAATTTTAAAAAATAATTTTGTGAAAACCTAATTTTTGTAAAAGGTATGTGTAAATGTCAAAACGGTATTTTGATTGTTTCTTTGTCAAAAAGATACCTACAATTTTCTATATTTTACACAAATAAGGTTACGCACAGTAAAGCTTGTGCTACTTTTTTATTATTTATTTTCTAAGTAAAAAATTATTTTTCAACTTAAAAAGAATGTATAAGATACAAAACAAAAATTGAATTGATTCTTACTAGAAAAAAAAGATATCTACCATAACTGAATTATACACAAAGCTGTAATTAAAAACACCTAAAGTAATGTATATTGTACACAAATAAGGTCAGCTACAAAGATTGTACTAAATAAAAAATACTTTATCAATCTTTAATTGATTAGTCAACAGACCTCCCTACCATAATTATAGGTCAACTAAATTATGTTACACTATGTTATTTATTTTTACAGTTAAAATCCATATGATTCTTTTTTTAAAATAAAAACTATCATGACCGAATTATACACAAAAATTTAATTAAAAATACCCACAATATGTATATTGTACACAAATAATGTCAGATACAAATCTTGTACTAAATAAGTTACTCTATGTTATTTATTTTTCGAATTAAAATTAATATAATATAGTTCTGATTAGTCAACGGACGTCAAATATATTTTCTATCATAATTTAAAAAAAAAAAATTCTTATTCAACTACTACTTTAATTAATTATGTTTCCATTTATAATTCCAAATTATCATTGTTGTCTTATAATTGCCAAGTGGCTTCATTTTAGCTTGCACTTGGCTTAACCCCAAACTACCCAACTTTTAATATAATATAGATATAGATAAATAAAATTTATATTATATTAACTATCAATTCTGCCTAGGTTTACTACTATTTTCTTATATTCTTTGCTCTAATTAATGCTTGCTTTATTTTCTCACTTTGAAGAAAAAAATATAGGTTTGTCTAAGATCTATTTAGATTATGTATAAGATTCATTCAACTACTTTCATTAATTATGTTTAAATTTATAACTTTTAATTGTTAATGTTGTCCTAAAATTGTCAGGTAGCTTCATTTTAGCTTGTCACTTGGCTTAACCACATGTTTCACTACCCTCCTTTTAGGTTGTTTGAATCATATGCGAATATCCGTAAAATAAAAACCTCTTAGATAAAAATTATATAACATTAAGAAATACTAACTATAAAGAAGGACATGGAATTATTGTTCGAATCTCGTAGTGGACAACCTTTTTTAAAATTTTTTTTATAGTAACCTAACCCATTGATTTTAGTACTTGCATTTCGTTTCGCTGTCAGTATTAAAAAATACAAAACATGTCATGGTGTGATCTGTCTTGTTTGAGCACATTAGATCATATTATTTTAACTAATTTTTTACTATCACTTTGTTTTTATTTGAGAGTCAAATATGTCTTACTTATCACATCATTTATCTGAACAGTAAATATTTATTCCTTTTAAAAATATTGCTTGAAAATTTTAAATTATTTAAATTTTACTAGCATTTTTAAGTATTGTATATTTACATTATTTAATTTTCTAAACTTATGATTATAAATATCCTCACATTATCTCGAATTTATTTTTATTATTCAATATTTTAGTTTTTGATTATATTTATTGGATTTGAGTTACGTGGACTTATCATATTATAACTTTTCTTTTCACAGTATTAAAAACTTTCTCATTTCAATATAATTAATTTTTACCCTTTTTCTCTATGATAAAGAAAATCTGAATTTTTATGCTTTCTCTATCTATTCCTTATTTTTGATATTATATTATTCAATACCTAATATTATTACATTGTCATGCAGATGTTTATTAGCTTGTTTGAATTAAATATATATTTCTACCACACTCATTCTAATATAATATAGATAAAAATTAAATAACTTTCTCATCTCAAATTCAAATAATTTTTATCATTCTATTTTCTAAATTGAACCGCAATTTCAAAAATTATGTTATGCTTTCAAACTTAAATTAACTGCACTCAATTCAAATATTAATCATACAAAAATATTTTCTTAATTGTTTGAGCACATTAGATGTAAATATTGTAGTAATATTTACGTATAAAATATTTGTTTGCCCGATTTATCAATATTAATATGACTTTATTATTTTTGTTATTTAAATATTTTTGTACCTATTATTTAATTTTTTTCTTACCATATAAATAATTTGTATACTTTATGTAAGATCTTATTTTACTTCTTGAATTTATTTAATTTTTAAACTCAATAAAATCTTAATATCTTAAATAAATATTAGTTTTATTTTAGATTTTAACCTACTCCAAAGTATAAATAGTCATAGGTTATCTCAATTTATGTATTTCTATATAATTATTTTATTTTTTTCTATTGTAGTTTTTAAATTAATCTTTTACCTTTATATTTCTAGTTAATATAGAAGAAAATCTATGAGTGAATCAATATATATATATAGATACAAATATACATATAAATATAGATATTTAGATTTTATTTGTCTAAGATCTATATAGATTATGTATAAGATTCATTAAACAACTTCCATCAATTATGCTTCCATTAATAATGCTTAATGTTTTCCTAAAATTGCTAAGTCACTTCATTGTAGCTTGCCACTTGGCTTAACCACAATGCATACTACCATCCTTGTCACGACCCAATTTACCCTCCGAAAGGTATCGTGACGGCACCTAGTCTCTACGACTAGGTAATCTTAATTTGCGGATAATACTTAATTAAAAATACGATAAATAAAGAAATAAAAGACAAAAATCTTAAGAATCATAACGATGTCGCTCGACATGTACACAATATAATTCCCAAAGACTCGGATTGTCATAATATAATCACAAGATTCTACATTACTGTAGCTCTAAACAAAACTGGGAAGTACATAGGAAAAATCTCTACAAGATAGAATAGAAGGTGACTCGGAGGATTCTGCGAACGCAACAGAAATACCTTGCGGCCTCCTGGAACAACTGCAACGACTAGCCACGCGACTGATAACTCGTACGTGGATATGCACACGAAAAACATGTGCAAGAAAGGGCATGAGTACACCACATTTGGTACCCAGTAAATGCCAAGCCTAGCCCCAATTAAGTAGTGACGAGGTCAAGTTAAGGCTCTACTGTATTTTTATATAAATCAATTTAAAACAGTACGAAAGATAAGTATTTTCTACAATAAACAACTTGATAGCTTATATGAGTCCACCAACTGTATGGAGACCTGGTCCTATATCAGTTTTCTCAGTGTTATAGATCGAAACAATATGTAAACGAGACACAAAATTTTTACGTGGAAAAATCCCAACTCAAGGGGACAAAAACCACGACCTACACTGGTAGAATTTTAACTTCACTAACTTGTAACTACACTATTACAAGCCACTTTGTAATGACCCTATTACAAAGACTTCAATCTCACTAACTTGTAATACACTTATCACAAGCCACTTTGTCACTCACTAGTTACAAAGACTTTAACCTATGACTAACTCTAGTCACAACACAAACTCAAATGGTTTATGATTTTGAATTTCCTAAAACAAAGCTTCTAAGAAAGCAAGATAGGAGTTATAATGAAGAACAAAACACAAGATTACAACTCAACTAAGGACACACATAGACTCGTAGTGGAACTGGTCCATAGTGGAGTTGTCTTCTTGTTCTTGAGACTTCAATGTTGGATCAGATCTTAAATGCTTGAGAGAATATCACTAAATGTTCAAGTGAATATGTTGTTGCCTTACACCATGCTATTATACTTCAAAGACATCCCAAGTATGATGTCTATTCTTGGTTGGTACACACCTCTTCCCAATAAGAAGTGACAACTACACTATTTATGCACTGTAGCGTGCACAGTTGCAGGCAGTCACTTTCTGCAGTTGCTTTCTAGCTGTAGAGTTGACTTGTACTTATGTCAGGGAAACACCAAGGGATCAGGTCCCTAAACTGGTTCTTGTGAATCCAAAGGCACACTGCCCGGATTATCTTGAGTCCATTGCTGAATGATTGTACCAGGCGTGCATCAGGTCCTTTATCTGGTTCTATATAGAAAGTTTGTTAGATCATCAAACATAAGACTAAGAGACCTCAATCCCATAAATTCCCCCTTTTTGATGATGACAAACTCTTAAAATTGATGACTATTTATAGAGCTTAACTTAACCAGATAAAGTACCAGTAACCTCATATGTTCCCCCCGACTCTATGCTTCCCCTTTAATCACCCGCTTTAATTTTTCAAGTTAACCAACTCTTCCCTCTTTTGGCATCATTAAAATTCAAAATCAGTCAAATAAGCATAAAGAAGTGTAACATAGCTAACTCATGCCCCATGTGTGCACACAACATGATAGAAAAGAGAAGCAAAAGTAAAACAAGCAGTGTACTAGCAAAATAAGAGCTTCATTGATAATAAAATTTTAAAAAACAAACACACAAGTCTTTGCTATGAAAGCAAGGACTAAATTGGGTTGTTTTAACGGGAGTAGTAACGGTGGAATCCAACATGCCATCACAAAAAAAAACCACAAAACATCAGAACATAAGACAACTGGACATTGAGAGGATCCTTGGGGGCACTATAAGAGGAAGGCTTGGAGGAGGAGGCAACAATGGTTTTGAGAACCAGGTCCATGCGGGCATTTGCAGACATCTGTTCCTCAAGAAGTTTCTTTCGCAAGTTCTCCACTTGTTGCCTAAGCTCAGCATTCTCCTTAGTCAAGCAGGAAACTTCTTCATGGGAAGAATTAATAGAACCAGGCGCCCAACAACTTGACTTAGCTGAGTTTCCAGTATGGAATTCTGAGACTTCAACCTTCTGATTACTTCAGTAGCAGCATTTTGAGCTTTAATCAGCTGAGAAATTGTCGAAGTGCTAAACCACAACCTTCTTGTATTTACCACCACTCTTCACCGATGTTTCACTTTGTTTTTCCACAGCTTCCACAAAAGCTCCAACCACAGACTTTTGGACTTTTGTAGATCTTTTCACTAAGGAACCAGGTTCCTCTATAGCTTATTCATCAACCTCAACCAATGGTATGTCTTTGTCAGCCACAACTTCCCCCTGTTTCATCAACCTCTTCATCTTTTTCTTAAGACTCCTCTTGCTCTTCAGTAAGGCAGACTCGAAAGCCTCTTTCTTCTACAATCGGGTAGTAGGTTGCTTGGAAGAAGACTTAGGAGTAACTGTTGGCTTGCGAATTTTAAAACGGGCACTGAAGACCATTTCATATTCTTCACCTTCTTCAAAAGGTATTGTAATGGGAAGAATAGACTCCAAGGATTTAGTGTAGAAGATGGGCTCCTGGTTTGTTTCTGCTGAAGGAGAATCAGGTTCTCCAACATGTTTTTCTGCGACTGTGTCATGAATAGAGACTCAAAAAGAACCATAGTCCCCTTATCCCCTAAAAATGGAATTTCTTCCCTATGAGACTCAGGCATAGGGGAGGTTCCTTAATTCATAAGGCTCTAAGCAGCGATAGCCATGATATTTTGCGCCGCTTCCTTTTCTGGTGACTCCATAGGAGACAATGAGTCTATAATGAAGGAGTTCAAGTACTGATCGGGATCTTCCTCAGAGATCTTTGATGCCCGAGGGGTAGCACTTTCCAAGTGTTCTTTGGTTTGATCAGAAGAGGGAAGAGAGGTAGGGTTTGAAGGAGGAGTAATGATGTTAGGAGGTGAAGAGGAAAATGGTGTGGGTACAGTGATATCAGGGTTAGTGAAGGAATGGGTTTCTGGTGGTGATGCTAGGGAAGGTAGAGATGCGGGAGTGGTGTTGATGGCAGGAGAAGGAGAAGATTGTTTGTCGGCCATTTTGAGAGAAGTGATAGAGTGCTCTGAAAGAGAAGGAATTTACAGAGTTTCAATGGGAGATAATGGTTCAGAACTACTGAGAGTGAGAGGGTTTTATGGAAAGAAGGGCTAATAAAGAGGGGGAGAGGAAAGGGTTATGAAGAATTTCGAAACGCCGGTAGGTTTGTGGGAATACGTAACGTGCAGAAGAAGTGAAGGGATTTGAGAGACAAGACGTGACACACAAACTATGAAAAGTCGGATGATGTGGCAATCGAATTAATTTTGTTGTCTTTTGAGAAAATCAAGAGAAAAACACATTACTACTAACCTGTGGTATAGGAACCAGGACCCCGACCTATTTTTGTAAAAGGATTTTGTAGCTCTCTTTCACAGTTCAAAGTTGTACCTTTAGCTTCTATAATCATCATGCATGTCTACCTATAACAGTATAGATGTGAGTTAGGCTTGGTCGGAAAACACTTTAGCTTACTTTACCCGAGTATGACTTTCATAGTCATATAAGAAGAACCAGGTTCTCAACTGGGTTTCATTAACCTCATTTCTCTCAAAGTGTTCCTTGCTTAGAGCTTTGGTGAAGATATATACAATTTGATCTTCTAGGCAGCAAAATCTCATGCAGATAAGTCCTTTTTCCACATTGTCTCTGAGAAAATGGTGTCTGACATCAATGTGTTTGGTTCTCTTGTGTTGAACCGGGTTCTCTGCCATGTTGAGAGCACTAGAGTTGTCACATAGAAGCGATACACAATCAATGTATACACCAAAGTCTTCCAATTGTTGCTTGGTCCACAACAACTGAGCACAATACGAGGCTGCTGTAACATATTCTGCTTCAGATGTTGAAAGAGCCATTGAGTTTTGTTTCCTTGTACCCCATGAGATTAGGCATGATACAAGAAAATGAGCCATTCCAGATGTGATTTTCCTGTCCACCAGATAACCTGCATAATCAGTGTCAACATAACCAATAAGGTTGAAATTGTCACCTGAAGGATAATATAGAACCAGGTCCTGTGTGCCCTTAAGATATCTCAGAATTCTCTTGGCAGCCTTCAGATGAGGTTCCTTGGGATTTTATTGAAACCTTGCACACAATCCCACACTGAATACAATGTTTGTCCTGCTAGAAGTGAGGTAGAGCAGAGATCCAATGATTCCCTGATACATTGTTTAATTCACAGGTGATCTAGAATCATCCATGTCTATCTTGGTAGCAGTTGCAATATGGGTATCGATCACCTTTGATGCTTCTATATCAAACCTTTTCAGAAGTTATTTGATGTATTTCTGCTGACTGATACATGTTCCCTTTGTGGACTTCTTTACTTGAAGACCCAGGAAGAAGTTCAGTTCCCCCATCATACTCATTTCAAACTCACTTCCCATAAGTTTAACAAATTTTTCACATAGTGAGTCTGTCGTAGCCCCAAATATGATGTCATCCACATAAACCTGAACAATGAGCAGGCTCCTTCCCCGTTTCTTCAAAAATAATGTATTGTCAATCTTTCCTCTTGTGAAACCATTTTCCAAGAGAAACTTGGATAACATCTCATACCATGCTCTAGGGGCCTGCTTCAATCCGTACAGAGCCTTATCCAATTTGAATACATGTTCAGGGTGAACATGACATTCAAATCCTGGAGGTTGCTTAACATAGACCTCTTCCTTAAGAAAACCATTCAAGAAGGCACTCTTCACATCCATTTGGAACAAGGTGAATTCCATATGTGATGCAAAGGCAATGAGGATCCTAATAGCTTCCATGCGAGCAACTGGGGAAAAAGTCTCATCATAATCGATCCCTTCCTCCTGATTGTATCCTTGTACAACAAGCCTTGCTTTGTTCCTTGTAGTATTTCCATGTTCATCCAGCTTATTCCTGAACACCCACCTGGTCCCTATGATGGTTCTGTCTGGGGGTCTAGGTACCAGGTTCCATACCTTGTTTCATTCAAATTGATGTAGCTCCTCTTTCATAGCCGTAATCCAGTCTGCATCCTTCAAGGCTTCCTTGATATTTTTGGGTTCTGTTTGGGATAAAAAGGCTGAGAAGGCTAGGGAATTTCTGGTTTTTGATCTTGTCTGGACTCCAGAATCAAGGGGGTGATGATATTATCAAGTGGATGAGAGCTTTCGTGTTTCCCATTTGGGACTGGAATCTGATTGGTAGAAGAACTGGGTAAATCAGATGGGTTTCCCTGCATTCCTCGTTCTTCTACCTGTGGAGTGCCCTGCACCGCATCTCCAACTCTTTCTTCAGCTTCAGTGATAATGATTGGGGTACCAGGTTCCTCTTGTGAAGTGGCAGAGGATGTTGCATTGTCTTCACTTGCCTCCTTCATCTGACTCATCATGTGAGCTTTGCTATTTGAAACATAAGATATTTCTCCAGGAACCAAAAACGGTTCATTGTCTTGATCATCATTGTTTCCTTCCTTGTTAGAAGAAGGTGTTTCATTAAATATCACATGAACACTTTCTTCTACACATTTTGTCCTTTTGTTGTAGACTTTGTAGGCTTTGCTTTGGGAGGAATATCACAGAAAGATTCCTTCATCACTTTTTGCATCAAACTTTCCAAGCTGGTCCTTCCCGTTATTGAGAACATAACATTTGCATCCAAATGTTCTCAAATGAGTTATCTTTGGTTTTCTTCCATTGAGTAGCTCATAAGGGGTTTTTTCCAGGAGGGACCTGATCATGCACCTGTACACCAAGTAGCACACAATGTTTATTGCCTCTGCCCATAAATTTTTGGCAATTCCACTGTCAATAAGCATTGTTCGTGCCATGTCTTCTAGAGTTCTGTTCTTTCTTTCAACAACACCATTTTGTTGTGGAGTCCTTGGGGCTGAGAAGTTATGAGTAATCGGATTTTCATTGCAAAACTCATCAAATTTGGCATTGTCGAATTCTGTCCCATGGTCAGATCTGATGCAAGTTACTTCCAATTCCATATCCACTTGGATTTTCTTGACAAAGGCCGCAAATACCTCGAAGGTCTCATCTTTTGTTATACGAAACAATGTCCAAGTTAGTCTTGAATAGTCGTCTACAATCACAAAAAATACTTCTTTCCACCTCTGCTTGGTATTCTCATAGGACCACACAGATCCATATGAAGTAGTTCGAGTGGTTTTGATGTGCTAACATCCTTCTTTGGCTTAAAGGATGATTTCACTTGTTTTTCTCTAGCACATGAATCACACACTTTGTGCTCCTTGAATTTTGAATTTGGCAGACCATGAACCAGGTCCTTCTGTATCAATTTATTCAGAAGTGAGAAGCTTGCATGCCCCAATCTTCTATACCACAGTTTTGCATCATTATCAACTTCCTTCAAGCAACTCATATCATCAGCTTGCAGAGACTCAAAATCAGCAACATAGATGTTCTTGTATCTTTTGGCTACTAAAACCACTTCACCAGTTACTAGATTAGTAATTGTGCACACTTTAGACAAGAACTCTACCTTTTTCCCTTTATCACAAATTTGAGAAACACTCAAGAGACTGTACTTCAGGCCATCCACATAGTACACGTTCTCAATTGAGTGTGAAAGAGACTTTTCAACCTTTCTGACACCAAGAATATATCCCTTTTTCCATTGCCAAAGGATACATTCCCTCATTGCACTGCTTTCAGTGAGAGAAAATCCATGGTGTTTCCAGTCATGTGCTTTGAGCATCCACTGTCCATGATCTATTGCAGTACACTTCCTCTCACTGTTCCCTGCACATACAAATTATGGGTTAGACTTAAGAACCCAAACTAGTTTGGGCCCCATGTAATAAGGAAAAGGGAGGATAAGAGATTTTCTAGTCCATGCAGGCAAGATGCGATTTTTGTGAGTGGTACCTGGTCCCCCTTTAGTGGTCACTTTTTCAGTATACACTTTGTTTTTCTAAACAGATTGAACCCTGGCATGACAGTTTTCTTTGAAGTGCCCATTGTTCCCACAATGGGTACAAAACTAGTTATCCGAAATAGTGACGTATTTGCTGTGAGGGTTGTAAAGAATTTTCTCCTTTTGGAACCTGATTCCCTGCTTGTTTCCACTAATGTTAAAGTACATGGCAGCGACAATATCTGAGGACCAGGTCCACTTAAGAGATTTCTCAAGATCAATTTTTACTCTCTGCAATTCATCTTGAAGTTGCCTATTTTTCTCAAGTTCACCACATAGACTAGTTTTCATGTCATTCAATTCCTTTTCAAGCTTGATGCGTTTCTCACTAGCTACTTCCTTCCCTGTCTCAACACTTACAAGCCTATGTTCTAATTTGAGTCCCTCAATTGTTTCCTTTAGGTATGTGATTACCACCAAAAGTCATCCATTTCTTGCTTAGTAGCTGCAATTTTCTCTGCTAGAGTATCCTTTTCTTTGTTAAGGTTCTCTATGGTTTCCCTCAAGTCAACAACCACTACTGTCATGTCCTCTCTCTCATTCTCCACACTCTTAATCTTTTCAGTTAGAACCTCATTTTCTTTCTGAAGATTGTTCACAATTTCCTTTAGGTCAACTAGCACTACCATTAAGTCATCTCTCTCATTTTCTACACAGTTTATTTTTCTAGTTAGAATTTCCTTTTCTTTTTCAAGATTATATATGGTCTCCTTTAAATCAACCACACATACCACCAGATCATCTCTAGATTGCTCAACATCTCCTCACTCTATGGTCAAGGCATCCTTATCATTGACTAGACTATAATATGCATCAATTAGAACATTCGCTAATGACATCAATTTCTTAGAAGAGTAGGACTTCAGATTTCTCTGAACATCCCTGAAATTTACCTCATCATTGTCTTCCTCTTCATCATCATCGGACTCAGCCATCAGTGCAAACAATGAATCATATTCCTTTGCTTCATTTTCCACTGCCATCATGGAGCTATTTCCTGCAACTGGTTCCTCTTCTGATTTAGTAGAGGAGTCTCCCCATGTAGCAAGAGCTTGCTTCACAACATTGTCAGCTGTACTTCTTCGGCTGAATCGTTTGTCAGGAACCGGGTTCCTCTCTGCTATTTTGTCAGAGTTGTGTTTGTAGTGCTCCTGCTTCAGAAGTGGGTAGTCTTTGATGAAGTGCCCTGGCTTTCCGCACTTGTGACAGAGATCATAGTTCCTTTGTTTACTTGAATTGCCTCTCCTTGGTATGCCACTATTTATTCGAACCATCTTTTGAATTATTTTAGTGAGATAGGCCATATCACTATCTTCTTCACATGGGTCATTGTTTTCAGCCTTGAGCACCTGGTTCTTCTCCTTCTTTGGCTCTCTTCTTTCACCATCTTTCTTTCTCTTCATCTCGTACGTCTTCAGATTTCCAATCAGCTCATCCATGGTTAGAGTTTGTAGATCTTTGGCTTCACTGATGGCGTTCACTTTACTCTCCCAAGAACTAGGCAAGACACTAAGAACCTTCCGTAGCAACTTGTTTATAGGAATAATTTCTCCAAGTGAATGAAGCTCATTTATGATAGATGTGAATCTAGTGTGCATATCTTGTATAGATTCATCATCTTTCATCCTGAAAAGTTCATACTTAGTGGTAAACATGTCAATTTTGGACTGTTTAACCTGAGTAGTTTCTTCATGTGCCGTTTGCAATGCTTCCCATATCTCCTTGGCAGATTGACAAGCCGAGATTCTATTGTACTCATCAGGTTCTATACCACATACCAAGATCTTCTTGGCACGAAAGTTCTTCTCAACGGCTTTTCTGTCAATATCGTTGTATTCTTGTCTGTTTTTGGCACCATCACTCCAAGTTCTCCAACCTTCTTCATAGGAACATGTGGACCATCAGAAATGACGTCCCACAGCTTAGAGTCTTCTGCCATTATAAAATCATGCATACGAGTCTTCCACCAGCCATAGTACTGACCATTGAATCTAGGAGGCCTGTATGTTGATTGTCCTTCCTCAAAGTCAGGTGGAGCAACCATTAAGATCCTTTCTAGGTGTTAACCTTTTATAAAGAACATGCTCTGATACCATTGATAGTTTATATGAGTCCACCAACTGTATGGAGACCTGGTCCTATATCGATTTTCTCAGCGATAACGACTGAAATAGTATTTAAACGAGACACAAAAATTTTACGTGGAAAAATCCCAACTCAAGGGGACAAAAACCACGACCTACACTGGTAGTATTTCAACTTCACTAACTTGTAACTACACTATTACAAGACACTTTGTAATGACTCTATTAAAAAGTCTTCAATCTCACTGACTTGTAATACACTTATCACAAGCCACTTTGTCACTAACTAGTTACAAATACTTTAACCTATGACTAACTCTAGTCACAACACCAACTCAGATGGTTTATGATTTTGAGTTTCCTAAAACAAAGCTTCTAAGAAAGCAAGATATGAGTTACAATGAAAACAAAACACAAGATTACAACTCAACTACGGACACACATAGACTCGTAATGGAACTGGCCCGTAGTGGAGTTGTCTTCTTGTTCTTGACACACTTGAGACTTCAATGCTGGATCATATCTTCAATGCTTGAGAGAATATCTCTAAATGCTCAAGTGAATATGTTGTTGCCTTACACCATTCTATTATACTTCAAAGACATCCCAAGGATGATGTCTATTCTTGGTTGGTACACACCTCTTCCCAATGAGAAGTGACTGCTACACTGTTTCTGCACTGTAGCGTGCACAGTTGCAGGCAGTTACTTTCTCCAGTTGCTTTCCAAGTGTAGAGTTGACTTGTACTTCTGTCAAGGAAACAACAAGGGATCAGGTCCCTAAACTGGTTCCTGTGAATCCAAAGGCACACTGACCAGATTATCTTGAGTCCATTGCTGAATGATTGTACCAGACGCGCATCAGGTCCATTATCTGGTTATATACAGAAAGTTTGTTAGATCATCAAAACATAAGACTAAGAGACCTTAAGCCCATCACAGTTAAAGAAAATATTCTAAAACACAACACTAAAGAGATCCCTCGACTCAGAACAATGTAACACAAGGTGAAATCTCCCGGGATACTGTCCCGCAGTTCCAAGAGATTATGCAGTACAAAGGGATCTCACAAAATATGTCCGTAGTCCCAAAATAAATATGTAGTACTGGGGGATCTCCCGAAATACGTCCGTAGTCCCAATTTAAATATGCAGTATATGGGGATCTCCCGGAATACGTCCGTAGTCCCAATTAAAATATGCAGTGCTGGGGGATCTCCCGGAATACGTCTGTAGTCCCAATTTAAATCTGAGCTGCTCTGCCTCAAAAGCAGCTACCCTGGCCTCATGCTGAGCCAGAATCACTAGGGGCATATGAATGTACTCTGGAGCCTGATCAACATGGACCCTCTACCTAGGAGTGCAAGCTGCGAGAGTCTGTGCCCCTCCCACTGCCTGAGATGTGGCTGGGTCTATCGGAAGTATCCCAGCCTGAGTTAGAGTGCTGAATATGCTCATGAACTGAGCCAAAGTCTCCTGGAGGGATGGAGTAGCAATAGGGACCTCCTGAGCTGGCCCTCCAACTGGAGCTGTTGTGGGCTCCTCTATCGCTGCTCTCGCAGGTGCTCGGGATGCACCGCGTGCTAATCCTCTACCCCGGCCCCTGCCTCTGGCGGCTCTGACTGGGGGCTCGGGTGCCTAATCGTTGATCCTCCTAGTACGGGTCCTCACCATCTGTGAGAAAGAATAGAATAGAGTTTTAGAAATTTTGACTTCAATAACTCGCACGACAAGGAACTCCAAGGAATATGATTGTTCTTAACAGTTACATAGCCTCCCGAAGATAGATACGGATGTCTCCGTACCGATCCGCGAGACTCTAATAAACCGGCTTGTGATTTGTGACTCCTATGAACAGCTTTGATACCAACTTGTCACGACCCAATTTACCCTCCATAAGGTATCGTGACGACACTTAGTCTCTACGACTAGGTAATCCTAATTTGCGGATAATACTTAATTAAAAATACGATAAATAAAGAAATAAAAGACAAAAATCTGAATAATCAAAACCATGTCGCTCGGCATGTACACAATATAATTTCCAAAGACCCGGATTGTCACAATATAGTCACAAGTTTCTACACTACTGTAGATCTAAACAAAACTAGGAAGTACATAGGAAAATCTCTACAAGATAGAATAGAAGGTAACTCGGAGGATTCCGTGGACGCGGCAGAAATACTTTGCGGTCTCCTGGAACAGCTGCAACGACTAGCCACGCTACTGATAACTCGTAGCTTGATTTTCACATGAAAAACATGTGCAGGAAAGGGCATGAGTACACCATATTTGGTACCCAGTAAGTTCCAAGCCCAACCCCAATCAAGTAGTGACGAGGTCAGGTTAAGGCTCTACTGGATTTTTATATAAATCAATTTAAAATAGTACAAAAGATAAGTAATTTCTACAGTAAACATTTACAGAAAATATTCTAAAACACAACAGTAAAGAGACCCCTCAGCTCAGAACAATGTAACATAAGGTGGAATCTCCCAGGATACTGTCCCGTAGTTCCAAGTGATTATGCAGTACAAGGAGATCTCCCGGAATACGTTCGTAGTCCCAAAATAAATATGCAGTGCTGGGGGATCTCCCGGAATACGTCCTAGTCCCAATTTAAATATGCAATACATGAGGATCTCCCGCAATACATCCGTAGTCCCAATTTAAATATGCAGTGCTGGGGGATCTCCCGAAATACGTCCGTAGTCCCAATTTAAATATGCAATGCGAAATATTGACAAATAAGGCATCAATTTAAACAATTCATCAAATCGCAGATAGGGAAAAAGCAATAAGCTAACTACACATGGCGCACAGAGCGTCAAATAGGCAATTTAATATTAAATAGGAAAACATGCTTTCCTAATCTAAGTTAAACAATTTAACTCGTTAAAGCAATGTAATAGGAAAAAGACAATTTATAAAATTTCGAAGGAAAGTGGGATTTTGTTTTTTGCAATAATGGCCCGTGTACGTACTCGTCACCTCACGTACACGGATCCCACATAACAATAAATGTCAAAACAACCTAAGGGGAAGTCCAAAACATAGAATTAGTCAAGCCACTTACCTCGACTGCTCAAATCAACTCGAAATCATGTTCTTGCCACGAGTACCCGACTCCAAATGGCCCAAATTTATTCAATTCAATTGCATAATGTAAATATAACTTCAACTAGTTAATCTAACTAATTAATTTGAAGTTAATACGTGAAATTAAGAAAATCGCCCCAAAAGTCCCCCGGGCCCACATCTCGGAATCAAGTAAAAGTTACCAATTTAGAACACCCATTCTCACGAACACACTTGAACAAAAATCATCAAAATCCGACGTCAAAATCCCATTAATTCTCGGATTTTCAATTGGGGAACGTCTCGGAATCAAGTAAAAGTTACCAATTTAGAACACCCATTCTCACGAACACACTTGAAAAAAAATCATCAAAATCCGACGTCAAAATCCCATTAAATTCTCGGATTTTCAATTGGGGAGCTTTTCTCCCATTTTTCTATTTTTGCACTCAAATTCTTTGATTAGATTGAAGAACTTGCTATAGATTGATGAAATACAAATGAAATAGGATTAGGAATCGTTACATACTAATCTCCTCTTCAAAATCCACACAAAATCGCCTATTCCCGTGCTCCAAATCGATTTTAGAATTTATGAAACTCAAACCCTCGACTTGTCTAATTCTGACAAGCATTTTCCGCTTCTGTGATTAATGGGGCTGCACCTACGGAAACGGCATCGCAGGTGCAAAAAATCACTTAAAGGCCTGGTTCCGCACCTGCGATCACTAGGCCGCATTTGCGGAAATCCAGTCGCATCTGCGAGCCCGACTGGCTTGGCCATTTTATGCATATGCGCATGCCTTACTGCACCTGCGTGTCCACACCTGTGGCTCCCCTTCCGCATGTGCGAAACACCAGAACCAACAAACTTCAGATTTTGGTCAAGTCTAAAATCCTTCCCGTTAAGCATCCGAAACACTCCCGAGGCCCCCGGGACCTCAACCAAACCTACCAACCAGTCATATAACATCATTCAGACTTAGTCGAGCCTTCAAACCACATCACATAACATCAAAAACACGAATTAAATGTGAATTCAAGCCTAAGAACTTAACATTTTTCCAAAATCCACAAACGATGCCGATACACATCAAACTTATTCCGAATGACCTCAAACTTGACACACAGGTCACAAATAACACTATGAACCTCCAACCACTTCCAAAATTCCATTCCGATCCCAATATCAAAATTTCACCTATCGGTTGAAATCGCCAAAAATCTAACTTTCGCCAATTCAAGCCTAGATCTACCACAGACCTCATAAACACATTCCGAACGCGCTCCTAACCCCAAAATCACTCAACAAAGCTAACGGAGTCGACGGATTTCCATTCCGGATCCGTCTTCACATAGTTCTGACTACTGTCCAATTTCTAAGGCTTAAATTCATAATTGGGGACTATGTGTCCCAAAACTATCTGAATTCCATAACTGATCACTCCGGAAAGTCCCAAAAGAAGAAACAAACGTGGGGGAAGAGGTTATTAGGGGTTCGGGGATCAAACTCTCAAAATGACCAACCGGGTCGTTACAATCCTTTTAATATAACTAGTTGTATACGGTCAAAACCGGGGAGCCCGATTTCGAGGACCTAATTGTTACCCTTAGCTCGAGTTCGGGAGATTTGAAGTAGGGGTCAAACTTGTTTGGAAAATACAAACTTCGGGGGAACAAATCGAAGGCCTAGCACAGTCTACCTCGAGACAGCACCATTTCGAACATACTCTAGAAAGAGCGGGAAATTCTCAAAGGCACAAAGATCAAGGCGTAAATTTCGGGATAGATTTGTACGAATTAGTACAAATCCGTACTAGGTTGTTATACAGCTGTACCAATAGAATTCTTTACCATAAATAGAAATGTACAATATTTAGGGTTTACCCTCCTATATAAAGGGGACCCCAATCATTTGTAAACATCATCTTATCACTAGAAAAAGAATATACTATCTTACTTTTCTCGTTTATTGCGCTTCAGAATTGTTCTTCAACTTCTTAGATTTTACTTTATTGTTCTTACTTTATCATCCCTAACCTACCTCGAGGTTGTCGAGAACATCGAGCTCGAGGTCCACATCGTTCAAGCAACACTGATTTGGTTCATCATTTCCATTCGTTTAGACTCTATATTACTTGTTTATTAATTAGTATTGTACTAGGGCACGTATCTTTAAAACCACAAATCAAATTTAATTGTTACTCATATTTTTCGAGGTAAACAATTTGGCGCCCACCGTGGGGCTAAATATAATAGTGATTGTTTCAGTGCTAATTTTCTGATAACACACGTTATTCTTCACATTTTTTCTTGTCAAATATTATTTGATTTCAGGCTAAAGCATGTCGAACTCAGCGAACACATGCATGGGCCGGTGTGACACCGCTCAACCCTGGGGTAGCACCAGCTCCTAACCCAATCGACGTTGGTTCACACATTGCTATAAACGTCGACTTGGGCATTGACGTCGGAGGAAGCATGCGTGGAGATGTTCAACCTGGTGGCCAAAGAACACAGGGTTGAGGAGACGGGGAAGTTAGTCTCCAAGTGATTTTCGAAATGTTACAAGCGCAACATATTGCCATCTCTCAGTTGCAAAGCCAGCAAAAGACTCCGAGTGTAGTGGGACCAGAAACTACTCATTGTACTGAACCGGTCCTGGAAAGGTCGAGCAACAATGGGCCAAGGACCGACCCCACAATCATGAGAATGCTCGAAGAACTCACAAAGAGGAACGAGTCGGGAGAGAAAAGGATCTAGGACAACGATAAAAAAGTGGAAACGTACAACTCGAGGGTCGACAAAATACCAGGAGCACCTCCGATTTTGAAAGAACTGGATTCTAAGAAATATTTGCAAAAACCTCCCCCCTGAGTGTAGCCCCCAAGCCTATTCCGAAGAAGTTTTGCATGCCAGACATTCCCAAATACAACGGGACTACCGATCCTAACGAGCACATCACCACATATACTTGTGGTATAAAGGGAAATGATTTGAAGGACGACAAGATCGAGTCTGTTTTACTAAAGAAGTTTGGGGAAACTCTGTCCAAGTGGGCCATGGTTTGGTACCATAACCTTCCCCCGAACTCTATCGATTCGTTTGCCATATTGGCAAATTCATTTGTAAAGGCAAATGCTGGTGCTATAAAGGTTGCAACAAGGAAGTCTGACGTAGTGGGGTTATTCCTTCCTCACTGCTTCGGACTCGTGGGTTACTCATCTAAAAAAATGAGACATAACGAGGAAGTCAGCTCCCTATCTTGAGCTCTACCGCACGATATAGAATATAAAACAAGGGTATTCTTCCTAAATGTCCAAGTATCCTCCAAATTATAGATGTGGTCGACAACACACCGATAAGAAGGACTCTACGGGACACGGCTCCGAGACATCCTAGGACACTTTGAAACCTTAGGCTTTGATACCAAGTTTGTCACATCCCAAAACTGAGGAGCGGGACTGACGTTCAACCGAGTAAACCCTACTGAGCAAGACTGATAGATTTCACTCTACCCAAAACTAATTCATGAATAAAGAGGAGATGGACTCCATTAATCCAATTCTGAAAGTAATTCATTACGACTTCCATTTCATTTCCATTAACAACTTCATTCATATTAACAAAATATTACAAGTTTATGGATTTTAATGAAAAGCATATTTTTGCTAAATACCAACACTTCTAGTTCCACTCCCAACCTCAAGTACCACGCACAAACTGCTTACGAAGCCCTAAGTACAACCGAAGGGTAATAAGAAAATGCCGGCAACAAGGCCCCTGTCATACCCCAAAACATGGTAAGAAAATGAACAATAAATACATGAGGAACAAAAGTTTCAAGACCCCAATCATCGATCAATGCCGCCTGCTGTGGAACCACATGTCTCAATTAAAGATACAGCGCCCCCGGCAAAAGGGACGTTAGTGACGTCGAATAACACTAGTATGTATAACTAAAAATCCTCTTTCAAAATGGAATATCCATAAAGGCAAAGACAACACATAGAAACAACAAGTCACAACCAACAATATTCAAATAACCAATTGAAACATAATGATTTTCAAAGTACGAAAATAGTATATATATCATCAGCACCGATATTCCACCGCCTTTATAAGCCCGGATTCCGATCACGCCCGATTGTCTAGTCTATCTCCCCACGGACAATGTGGTTTGACATGTGATGCGAAAGAAAGTTGTTTCAAGAGTAGTACCACCATGTGCGCAACATGGAGTCTGATCTCCACCCGATCAGCTAGGCCGCCTTCCCACATATGCCGTGTGGGTTGGCTTATTTTCTTTTTCAATTCATAGGTACAAGTTTCATTCCAAATGAGGGAAATAATCACAATCCACCCTTACACCGGCACATTTAGTTTCAGGTGTGGGCCTTATGACCCACCCTTCCTCGGTTTTGCTAATGATGCTCCCAAATTCATTTTTAGTTAGTTTGCACACAAAGGTAACACATATATAGAAGTGTGCTCGTCTCAGAATCTTTCACATTGTACAAATATTTATTAGGATTTTCAATCTCGCACAACAACAATATTTCTTTGGCTCTTTGGGCCTTTCACAAGGTTTTCTATTCATGGCACGATGCCCGTATTTCATATTCCATACTTTAACTTCTTTTAATTTCAAGAATCATCACCAATTAACAACGTATAATGTATTTCAAAAATCATATAACTCAAGTTCATTAGCATTTGAAACTTTGAACACAAGAGGTTTCTTCCCAAAGATTGGGGCATACCAACCAGTAATAGAAACACACATCAAAGTCATAAACAAGCAATACACCAATTATTCTTGAATTACTCGTTCCCCCAGTTCATTTAATTCATTTTCAAACATCTTTATAGTTTATCAACAACTAGACACACTCAATCAAGACATTTAGTACACATAAGAGCAATTAGGAGTATTAGGCATATCGAGTTCTCCTCACCCAATTGGTATATTAGTTTTAATTTAGAATACGACTCAAAGCCACACCATTTTAATAAGAAAACCATACTTTAAACCTCTATCTTTCGATAATAAGCTCATTCGGAATAATCAAGTTTATAAGTTTATACGGGATCACCCGGAATGTAGAAATTAGGAATTTTGAATCGATCATACTTAAACTTACGGAAACATTATGGAATTTCATTCCGATAGAGAAATTTTTTCCAACATACCTTGTTTGAGCTTTCCTTAAGTTACTACAACGCACCAACACCTATAGCAATAATAATCTATAGGAAGATAGCAAAAACTTAATCAATAATTAGAAAGATTTCCCCATGGTGTAACTCTCTTAGGAATTTCATCAAATACCTAATCGTGTGAAATAGATTACAAGTCCTACAATTGAAATTCCTTCTCCCCATAACCAATTTCAACAAGAACTACCTATATTAGTTCATTAATCCCACATACTACAACTTAGTGCCACATGCATGGCCTATTTCTAATCCCCACAATATATTTGAACTCTTGCATGCAAGCTCTGGAAATAGGACTTACTCGGATGGAGGATAATCTAGTGGCTAGCTTCCTTGATCCTTTAAGACTTGAGCAAGATTTGGGTGATCGGAAGGCTAGGTTCCCTCTTTCTCTCTCTATATTGCTCTTACCTCTCTATGAAATTATCATAATGATGCCCCAAATGAAGCCTCAAACGTTATTTGTCAAAATAGGGCCAGGTTATAAAAATAGAAAAATGGACCCTCCGACTCAGATCTGCGGTCGCATATGTGACCTCATAACGATTATGTGGCCCGCAAAGTGGTCGCATAATTGATGCCTAGAACTGGGATGTTTCGGGTTGGGTATGCAGTAGGTCTGCGGCCCACATACCTATTATGCGGTCGCGAAATGCACCGCAGACCTGATATGCGATCGCATAGTGCACCGCATAATGGTCGTCAACTTAGCTCAAATTTTGCTTCATTTGTGGCACTTATGCGGCCCACATATTGATTATGCGGTCGAAAACCAGACCGCAGAATCAAATTATTCAGCCAAAAAGATTTCTTTACTCCTTCGTGCATTCTTTCACTCAAAAAGTCTGACTCGAGGCGTGCTTGCTTGATGCGAAGATAAATTTACTATTTCTAAACACTTTAGCCTAACTTGGCACCACAAGACCTTAAATTACACAGCGAATTTTTTTCGGGGCCTTACAGTTCTATAGGCCCATAGAGCATCGTCAAGTTTCCTTGACCAACCAGTCTGTTTTGCATTGACAGTCTTGGATAGAATGCTCTTGATCTCCCTATTGGAGACTTCAACTTGTCCACTTGCCTGGGGGTGATAAGGGGTTGACACCTTGCGAGTGACACCATACTTGGAGAGTAAAGTGTCAAAGGCTTTGTTGCAAAAGTAAGAACCACCATCACTAATGATGGCCTTGGGTTGCCAAACCTTGTGAATATGTTTTTCTTCAAGAACGCCACCACACTATGTGCTTCATTGTTGGGCAAAGCCACAACTTCAACCCATTTGGAAACGTAATCCACAACAACAAGAATATAGGTGTTCCCACATGAACTCACAAATAGGCCCATAAAGTTGATGCCCCACACATCAAAAATATCAATCTCGAGGATGGCGGCGAGAGGTATCTCATTCTTCCTGGAGATCCCACCGGCTCTTTGGCAATCATCACAACGTCTAACAAGCTCGCTAGCGTCTTTGTAAAATGTAGGCCAATAGAATCCACAACTTAGGACTTTTGTAGCAATTCTCGCCCCACCATGGTGACTCTCACAGGGGAAATTTTGGTCAATCTAAACCACACCCGCGCGGCAGTCAAGTTGCGCGCTTGACTCAGCCTTTCCCACACTCAGCCAAATTTAAGCAAGTTTGGCCTTTTCGAATTTTAGGCAGCATAAACAGTAGGAACACAAAGCAATACGGGAAAATAACAAACCTTGTATTAATTTTGAAAATATACAAAGGAAACCCTCACTTGCTATGATCACAAGTTGATCACAACCCACTTTTGACGAAGAACACAAGTCGTTCTTGGCCAACACTAAGACCTGCCCAAGCCTAGACTTAGTCCCTTTTGAAACACTTAGAAACCCTCATGTTTCTCGCTTGTTTCCCACTTATAATTTCACACGAAATTACCCACACAAATATGACTAAGTCCAAAGGCCATATTTATAGAACATAGGCAGCCTTTAGGACTTGACAACACATGGACACTTGTTGTCTACAACTTTTTCCACTTGTCGGGCTAAGGCTAAATATGTTCCTAACATGTATTTGACATCCCCAACTACTTAGGCCATGTTCTACACGAAATGGGATAATGGATACAAGAATAATCAGTAATGGGAGATCATGGGTTCAAGGGGTTATGAAAAGTAATCGCCAACTACTTTGGCATGTGCCTTGCATGTGCCATTTGACTTGGTCAGCTATGCTTCATGCCCAAGTCTTGCTTTGTTCCAATACTTAGATCATTTTGACATTTCTCCGCACCAATGTCTTGCCCACAATCTTCCGCCCATGATTTTCTGTACACGCCCGACGCCGCTGCCGCCCGCACACTACCTTGGCCTAGTTTCTGCCTTGCCCATGTCAACCTTCATTTCACCCATGTCATTGCTTATTTTCCTTCACATATATTTGCCTTAGATATTGAAAGCCTTTGCCATTATCCCGCATTTCCGTCTTGCCTTAGCTTAGCCCGCACTTAGCTACCACAACCCAAAGTGCCATTGCCACTGATTTTGGCGCGCATGTCGTGCCATGCCGCCCTAACATTGCCCACACTGTTTTGTCAAACCCTTTACAAGCATGTCTTGCCCGTACCAAAACCTTGGCCAATACTTTCCCACAACAGCCCTCATGTCAATTTCTTGTCTGCCGTCCGCATGATCGTTTTGCCCGTGCATAGGCCAATGACAAGGCCATCACGCCCAATCCTTGCCACATCCGATGTCAAAGAGTTAGGCCCTAACAGTGACCACCATAGGGCAAGGAATGGAAAGCTTCCAGAATACCCAATTGCTCTTCTTCTGGAACACTTCTCCGGATAACACCATTAGTGCAAATTTTGAAAAGTTATGGCTCGTCCCAATAATAATCCAAGCAGTTCCGTTTGAGATTATTCATTTGGTTTGAAGATAACTCATTCAGGACAATGCCACTCACAATAAAGTTGTCCACATCGGCAAACCAAGGCATCGCGGTCAAAGACATGGAAAGGACTTGTTCATCCGAAAACGAATCATTAATCTCAAGGCCATCTTGGGGCCTCCCCTCTTCTTCTAATCGGGACAAGTGGTCCGCCACTTGATTCTCAATCCCTTTGTGGTATATTATTTCAAGATCAAATTCTTGTAGAAGAAGTACCCACCGCATCAACCTAGCCTTAGAGTCCTTTTTACTCATCAAATAACGAAGTGCCACGTCATCGGTGTGTACAATCACTTTGGTACCCATGAGGTACGGGCAGAACTTTTCCATGGAAAAGGCAATGGCTAAGAGTTCTTTCTCGGTCACCGTATAGTTGACTTGGTCGTCATTCATGGTCGTACTTGCATAGTAGACCGGATGGAATATCTTTATTGATTATTTGACCCAATACCGCTCCTACTGCCACATCGCTAGCATCGCACATGGGCTCAAATGGTAAGCTCCAATTTGGTGCGGTAATGATGGGAGTGGTAGTCAACCTATACTTGAGTAGCTAAAATGCCTTTATGCAATCATCATTGAACACAAATTTGGCATCTTTTTCCAACAACTTGCACAAGGGGTTCACCACTTTTGAGAAATCCTTGATGAACCGACGGTAAAACCCCGCGTGACCTAGAAATCTCCTCACTCCTTTGACGGAAGTAGGAGGAGGGAGTTTTGGTATCACTTCAATTTTTGCATTATCCACTTCAATACCATTCTTTGAGATCTTATGGTCGTGGACAATGCCCTCATCGACCATTAGTGACACTTTTCCCAATTAAACACCAAGTTGGTCTCTTCACAACGTGCCAATACCTTATCAAGATTATCCAAACACTCTTCAAATGAATCCCCCACAACAGAAAAATCATCCATGAAAACCTCGAGGAAGTCCTCCACCATATCCGTGAATATTGCCATCATACACCGCTGAAAGTAGCCGGTGCATTACATAAACCAAACGGCATCCTCGAGAATGCAAATGTGCCATACAGACAAGTGAAGGTGGTATTCTATTGGTATTCAGGTGCAATAAGAATCTGGTTATATCCAGAATACCCATCCAAGAAGCAATAATAAGCATGTCCGGCTAGCCTATCCAACATTTGATCAAGAAATGGAAGCAGAAAATGGTCTTTCCGAGTCACTTTGTTGAGCTTCCTATAATCCATGCATACTCTCCTACTGGTGACAGCTCTTGTGGGGATAAATTCATTTTTATCATTTGTGATCACAGTCATGCCCCCTTTCTTTGGGACACATTGTACCGACGAAGTCCACGAACTATCAGAAATTGGGTAGAAAACCCCTGCATCCAACCGCTTGATGATCTCTTTCTTGACTACCTCTTGCATGGACTCATTCAACCTTCTTTGATGTTCATTTTTATCATTTGTGACAGTCATGCCCCCTTTCTTTGGGACATTGTACCGACGAAGTCCATGAACTATCAGAAATGGGGTAGACAACCCCTGCATCCAACCACTTGATGATCTCTTTCTTGACTACCTCTTGCATGGACTCATTCAACCTTCTTTGATGTTCCACGGAGTGTTTGGCATCCTCCTCCAATATGATTTTGTGCATGCAAAAGGCGGGTCTTATACCCCAAAAATCTGCCAATGTCCAACCTATTGCCTTCCTCCTCCTTTGAAGCACCGCAAAGGTGGAATCTACCTGCACGTTAGTTACGCACGAGGAAAGAATAACAGGTAATGTGGAACAAGGGCCTAATAACTCATACCTTAGGTGTGAAGGCAAGGGATTCAACTCCAATGTGAGAGGCTCCTCGATTGAGGGCTTTATTGGTGGAGTCTTCCGATTCTCAAGGTCCAAGGAAAGTTTTCGGGGACCATATGTATATGACCCCATCCCTTGCAAAGCATTGATAAATTCTACCAAGCCGTCCTTCTCATCCTCATCATGATTCAACAATACAATTTCCAATGGGTTTTCAACATTAATCACAAAACTTGTGTCATCAACAATTACTTCGGTCACAAGATCCACGAACGAACACACTTCGATGTTATTAGGCTGCCTCATTGACTTGCAAACGTGGAACACAACTTTTTCATCGCCCACCCAAAAGGTGAGCTCCCCAGCTTCCACATCAACTAAGTCCTTCCATGTAGCTAGGAAAGGTCTCTCCAATATTATTGGCACCTCAGAGTCAACCTCAAAGTCAAGTATCACAAAATATGCGGGAAGTATGAACTTATCGACCTGAACTAGGACATCATCAATTATCCCCAATGGCCTCTTCATTGTCCGGTCCGCCATTTGCAACCTCATGGATATGGGTCTTGGTTGCCCAATCCACACTGTTTTGAACATAATATAGGGCATCAAGTTAATGCTTGCCCCCAAGTCACATAGAGCTTTGGTGAAATCGGCACTTTCAATAGTGCATGGGATTGTAAAGGCACCGGGGTCTTCTAGCTTTAGAGCCATGTAATGCACAATGTCACTCACTTGATGTGTCATTTTGATCGTTTTACAATGCATTGATCTCCTCTTTGTTACCAAGTCCTCTATGAATTTGGCATATCCCGACATTTATTCTAATGCTTCAACCAATGGCACATTTATGGACAAACTATTCATCATATTAATGAATTTATGAATTGGTTCTCATTGTTTTGCTTTGCGAGCCTTTGAGGATATGGTGGAGGAGGCCTTGGCAAAGGAGCCTTGGCTTTGAGAACTACCAGATCCGGTATGTCTATCACATGTTCCCTAGACGGGTTCACATCCTATTGTGTCTCCCCCATATTTTCATCAATGTCTATCCTCGCTTCATCATTTGTTTAAATATCATTGCTTGGCTCATCATCATCTTGCACCAACACATCATAATCAATCACATTCTTTCTTGAGTTTGAGGTACTAGCAATTCCACCTCTCCCACTTCTTGTAGTCACCGTCATAGCATGCCCCTAATTGTTCCCACCTTCGGTTTTAATACCGTATCACTTGGTAGTGCCCCCTTAGGACGAAAGCGTGAGAAATTTTGCCAAGTTGGACTTCCAAGTTGTGGATAGAAGTGTCATAGGAGGTCAATTGGGCATCAGAGTCGACATTTTTCTCCATCATTTGCTTGAACATGTTTTCTATCCGTCCCATCTCATTGTTGGAAGAACTAGGACCTTGTGACAGATATGGAGGCGGGTTGTTGGGTTGTTGATACATCGGGGGCCTTTGAAATCCTGATCCCTGATTTCTTTGATTAGTGTTATTCCAACCCCCTTGATTGTTATGGCCTCCCTAATTACTATTATTGTTTCCACCCCAATTGCCTTGATTACCCCAATGTTGATTGTTGTTCCCCCAATTGCTTTGATTATTGTTGTTGCTACTATTCTAGTTCCCTTGTTGTCCTTGGTTGCCCCAATTTGATTATTTCCCAATGATCTCCACTGTTGTTGATTTGGAGCATTGCTCCGTTGACCTTGGTAATATTGACATATTGAACCTCTTCACTTTGATCATCATATGAGTCATCTTGATTGTACCCACTACCACTTTGATCAAATTAATCCGTATTGTTTTGAACTTGTTGACCTCGTTGTCTTCTTTTGTTGACCATCATGTTTACTCCTTCCATGGCATTTACCTATTTTGGCCCCTGAACCTCTTGAAGCTGAGCCTTGGCTAACTGATTCATGGTGGTTGTCAACTCCGCTATGGCTTGCCCATGATCATGAAGTTCCTTGTGAAGGTGGATAACATTAGGGTCACCCTGAGGAACGTTGGCTGTAATTTGCAATACCGAAGAGGTATCCTCCATATCATCTAATATTTCACATGCTTCAGAGTACATCGTGTTCATGAAGTTACCCCCGATGAGTCGATTCACCACACACTGGTTAGTTGTGGTGAACTCCCTATAAAAGGTTTGTTGGATCATTGCCTCAGTCATATTGTTGTTGGGGTATTCTTTTACCATTGTGCGGTACCTCTCCCAAATCTCATGTAACGGTTCATTTGGCTCTTGTTTGAAGGCTAATATCTCACTCTCAATGTCGCCATATGTCCCAGAGAAAAGAAATTTTCTATGAACTTCTCGGCCAACTCATCCAAAGTGTGGATGGAATGGTTAGGTAACCTCTAAAGCCTTCCCTCTTAGAGAAAATGGGAAAAGTCTTAACCTCAATGCATCCTCAGATACATTCGTCTGCTTGCTCCCTATGCACATGTCAACAAAACCTTTGAGATGCTTATAGGCATTTTGGTGTGGAGCTCTGGTGAAGAAACCCCTCGGTTCCAACAATGTAAGCATGACATTGGTTATTTGAAAGTTTCCTGCCCTAATCTGGGGCGGGACTATTGCACTCGCATAACCTTCATTGGGCATCACCCAGTGTGCTTCCCTTAGAGGAGGTGGGGGAGGGTTTAGGATATTGTCATGAGGCGGGCGACCTCTCCTTTGTACTTGAGGTTCAAGATGAACCTCATCCACTTGTTCGTCATCTACCTCCTCCCCCAATGGAATATTTCCGAGGGCCACGTTGTTAAGAGCCATTTGGTACCTAAAAGCAATTCACCCACAAAATTAGAAAAACTGAAGGAAAGAAAAGCAAAACCCACAAATACTTAGATTTAGCTAAGACCGTCTAACTCCCCGGCAACGACGCCAAAAATTGACCGGGTCCAAGCCTACACTACTATTGAGTAGCGAGGGTGGTCGATGTAGTTTTAACCCAACTAGCCGGGATCGAATCCACAGGGATTTAATTTGTTTGGAATTAGATTTATATCTAATCTAGATGCGGGTTTTGAGTCTAATTACACTTCCATAAGTTTGGGTTGATTTCTACTTCTAACTTTACTCTACTGATTGCACTAATTGAGACTAAGGACAATATTTTTGTTGTTGTTTTTCAAGTGTTTAAAGAGACTAGGGTAGTGACTTATACCTAGGTGGATATCTAACGGGTAGCAAATTCTAGGGGAAACATGATTAGTTGGGATTGTAATATAGCTATCACACCCAGATACTCACTCTATACCTCTCGGTAGTTTGAGTGATTTTGCCCAATTTGGCTTTCTCAAGTCCAAATGGGTATTCAAGCAAATCAAGTGATATTAGCTCAAGTCGGCTATTACTATCTCTAGGTCTAACCCTTTAATTGAGGTTATCAATTTCTTGAGTTCACCTCAATTCCTTGTTAGCCTGGTATTCCTAGGCTAGTCCCTCTTTCTCAAGAAGAGACTAAGTCATAAAGGCATGAATAAATGTTTGCAACCATTAATTCTATAGTTCTAGAAAAAACTAGGCTAAATATCACTAACCCATTCACATTCAAGCCCTAAAATCAAACACCCATTAAATACCCACACTAGAGTTGGGTCACAACCCTAGCTATGAGTTTAGCTACTCATGAAAATAACAGAAATTGAAGATGAAATCCATAATATGAAATTAAGGAATGAAAATATAATGTTAAGAAGTGAATCTAGTACAAAATTTCCCAAAACAGAAAACCCATCCGTCTCACGTGCTCATACAAAGCATAACATAACCTAAAAAAGACAAAAAGTTCTATTTATACTAAGTAGAAAATATCTGACTAAAATGCCCTTACAGAGGTTGTGCGACCGCGTAATTCTGAGTGCGGCCGCACTCTTGCTTTCACGGCCTCATAATTATGATCGCGGTCCGTGTTCTTCTCTTTTGGATCAGGGTTGAGCTGAGCTTTCGCAGACCGCATAATTCCAAGTGCGGCCGCGCTCCAGATTATGCGGACGCATAAAAGTGATGCGGTCCACACTTGCTTGAGTTTGGATTGAAATCAACTCTCTAATTCTTCATCTTACGTACCGCATAATTTTGATCGCGTCCGCACAAGGGATTTCTGTGAACGCACAATTCTGGTGCGGACCACATTTCTATCTTTTTGCTCAAATTATCAGCTCTCTAAATCTCAGTCATCGCGGTCTGCATAATTTCAATCGCGGTCGCACATTTATGATGCGGTCCGCGCTTATCATTTAGCTCAAAATATCCCTCTCTTAATTTCCCTCTTGTGGACCGCGTAATTATGATCGCGACCGCGTCATGGCTTTCGCAGCTGCAAAATATTTGTTCGGTCCGCGCTTCAGAATTTCATTTCCCAGTCATGGTTTTTGTTCAACTTTTGAATCCTATGTGAGTAGATTATGGTTCCTTTGGCTCATTTTGAACAATTCCTGCAAGCAAGCATATTTCATTAGTTTCCGGGAATACCTTCAAGCATTTTTTGCCTAAAACACAAGTAAAAGAGAGCAAATAATAGGTTAAAATCCCTACTTATTAGTGACTCGGATATGCAACCTTTTGCTTGGTTAAAGGAAATTTCAAAGTCTTCAGATTAGGTATTTTTGAACAACATAGAGAATACATAACACTTACACTGAAAAATTGAATCAAATATGGAACAATATAGAACAATGCGCTTACCTAGAACTAGAGATTCTAATTTGTCAGGCTCTAGGGAACGAAGATTTGCATAAAACATCCTAACTAGGGCTTCGTAGACCTTTGGGGAAGGCTGAGAAAGAAAATTAGTTCAACCTTGGAATCGAAGAGTTCCTTTACCTTTCAGTTGAGAGCTTCCATGTCATTCAAATTAATAATACTGCCATGGGCTATTGGGTTTTCCTTAAATGCGATGAAGGTGTCTCTATTAGGTGTGTCCAAAAGTTGATGTCAGAATCTAAAGAACTCGTGAGGTCTGCTTTAGGATTCTTTGGAGTGAGGGACTCAAGATTTTCTTCCATGGGGAATTTTCCTAGTGCTTTCTCATTCATGCTACGCGCATAATCAGAGAAGTTTTCCTAAGAAGAGGCAAAATCTTCGGAGTAGTATGATCTTAAATCGACTAGTTCTAGAGGCTGTGAAGAAGGTTTGACTTTGGAACAACTACTCTTTCGCGTGGAATAAGAGGAGTTTTTCGCCATTAACGAGTTGTGAAAAGGGTTTTAGAGCGACAATACCAACGTGAGATAGTGAGAGTGAATGAGGGAAATAAAAAGGATGAGTTTGACGGTTGAGTACAGAAAAGGAAAAGGCGTCAGTAAAAGGACATGATGATTGACTTTCCTCTCTAGAGAGTCATGATCGATGTGACAAGGAGGAAAAACAAAGGCACATAATTAATGACTCTTACGCACCTAAAGAAATAATTAGAAAAACGACAATAAAAACAATTAGAAACACATATGTCCTAATTTTTGGTGCTAAGTGAAATAATTCCAAGTGATTCTCTCAAAACACAAAATCTATCTTCAAGTAAGGGTTTTGTGAAAATGTTTGCTAATTGAACAATAGTGCTAACTGTCGCGCCCTTTTTTTCCTCGCGGAGATCGGGTTCAAAACATTTGGGTTGAGACAACTCATTCCTTTTGGGAAGGGGTTTGCATTTTTGAAGAGTCACCACCTAACGATTTTGAGGTGCGTTAGGGCACCTAAGGGGTTCATTTACAACTACGTTGTTAACCAGAGATAGGGTAAGGGCTTGAAATTATCCCAAGGGGAAGGTGTTAGGCACCCCTCAGGATCCACAAGTGTGGTTCCCGGCCAAATAGCTTTGTGAATTTGTGCAACTTAGCAAACAAAACAAATAAAGGCTCAGATAAGAGGGGATTCAAGTCTTAAGCATACAAGGTATTTGAAAATAATTAGAGAAGAGCTAAGTTTTGAAAAGAGCTACAGTCTAAGCATGTAAAGTAAAGGATATCCTAGGTTTTAGACAATATGTATCACATCAATGCAATACCCGGTATGACACTCCTCAAAGAGGGGCTACACGTGGTATTAGTGCATCGGTCATCATATCCATATTCTACCCTTCTCCCACCCCGTGGAGGTAATTAAAGCGCGTATTGGTCACGAACTCTATTACATGCTGCTACCCGGACCCTTTCCTATTAGTCCTAGAGGAAGTTAGGACTACTATTCTAAAAGGAGGTTCCTAGGTACACCCTCAGGTTTCAAAGGTAAAAATGCTAAGGCGACAAATAACAAAACAAGTAGGACTGCACATAAGGGAAGAGCATGGAAAGCAATTAAGGGGGCTCAGGTATACCTCCACATATATTGCACATACACAACATGCCTCATACACAAATTTGGGTCCAGACTCAGTTCCTAAACATGATATCTAATGACAATAACAAGATCATACTTGTCACATAACTCAAAGAGGAAGTCCTAGCCAGGCTTGCCTACTGATTTTAGCATGCTGGTAGTTAACATGATCACAAAGACAGATCTGGTTTTATTTCTTGTAATTGATTACCTAAGGCTTGCCTAGGTGTAAAATAACATGCAACAGTTGTACATGTTTGTTAAGTATTCCAGATTATCAATCCTAATAGCATGTGATCCTGAGTGTGCGCAAAGGACTGATTGACAGTTTATTTAGAACATGGGACTGTTTCAGACATGTGTTTAAACTAAGTATGGAATGAGATCCTACGAACATGATATCTAACATGCGTAGACAGAGATGCAGAATGGTAATATGCAGAATTCCCAGACAGTATCTTCTAAGTGCATGAAATCATAGTATTTTGAACATACTTTTCAGAAGACGCAGCAAATATGAGAATGACTGATTTAGTAGCGGATTGTTACCCTAAGTAGAATTTCTAGGTGTGCCACAGGATTATTGCATTATTGCACAGCTTCAAGAACAACATAAGTGACAAATTTTAATCGTTGTTTTCCTAGAACAGGATCTCTATGGGTATAGCATGGTAAATCATGATTGCAGATTTGTTAACACAATTATTCTAAGGCATGATTTGGATTACATTTTCAGAATGCATGGACAGAATCACATGGGTAGCAATTTTGTTGTTATTATTAATCCTATGAACATGATTCCTAAGTGAAGGCAATGAATGATGAAATGCTGAAGGGAAAAAAGATATATGAACCTAAGTGACATGATATCTAAATGCATGGTATACTTGATTCCTAGACATGGTTACTAGTGCGCATATAAAAAATAAACCTAGAAAAATATGATATCTACCCATACTTATACTATAGCATGCATATCCCCACCCATTTTTCACTATCCACCCCAGAATAGTTTTTTTACAAATAATTATTACAAGCCTTTGAATATGTATTACATAACTAAAATAGGAAAAGAAGAAGTAAACTATAGGGAGCCTTCCATAGTAGGCCCAAGTTTCCAGATTCTTAATGTCATTGGTTCACAACCTTTCACATGATCCAGGTGTGTCAAAGTTCTCTAAGGATCTCAAGGGATCCCGGGCAGTGCTCACACCCAGATCTCATAGCCAAGATGGAGTAAGTACAGTGTGGAAAGGCCAACTCTTGTGTGTTAAAGTTCAGAAGGAGCTCAAGGGTCCCAAAGCAATGCTCACATAAGAGGGGCAGAACCTAATGTCTAAGAATATAGTGAAAGTGCTCATAATGTTGGGGAGTTTGAGTAAGAACAGTTTTAAAATAGTTTTGAGAAAGAGAGAGGTTTAGTGAAAATAGTTTGAAAAGGGCAAGGCAATAGCACAACCAACATATTCAAACAACACACACAGAACAATAAACAAGAACTAAGACAAGTTCAGCAACCACAAGCAGAGAGATGAGGGATTGGGGACAAGTATGAAGCACATAGGAACAGGCTTGCACACAAGTAGATCTCAGAAAAAGAGTATTACAAGACTTAAACTATCATAGCATAGTCCTTCACAAGGATTCGTGTCAGGATTGAAATACCATCAGGTTGAGGGGTGTTAGAGTACATACTATGTTCAGAACAACATGCTTATCATGTACTGGGGTGAGGGGATAAGGCAGAAGTTTTAATGGAACATATAGACATGCTGAACTAGAGATTAACCATATAGATAGTTTAATAAATAGGCATGCTAATGGCAGGGTAAGCAATAAAACCATGAGCAGACACATGATAGGAATAAAAGGAACTGTAACACAGACTGAGAACATACCAGTTAGATGATGAAGTAAATGCAGAGTAAAGGAGCAGTAGTGTGAAGAGAAGAAGAGCAACAATGTATGGAACAATGTAGACTAATAGAGCAGTAGTGTAAACAAAGCAGTGACACAACAGAGCAAGTAGAGTAGTAGTGTTACTCAGTCTTGTCTTTTAGCCGACTGAGTAGCAAGTAAATAACAAGAGAGAAAGAAAAGTTCAGAACAGAGTATGTTTGTGTGTGAGAGGGAGAGCTTGAGTTGTCTGTCATCTAAATAAAGAGTAAAGTATTTATAGATTTTCAAAACGAGTAGAAAATAAGGTAACAAGTACGGATTAATCAATCAATGGAAATCATATTCAATTAGAATCAATCAAAGACCTGGAATCCCTTTAATTAGGGAGTCCTAGTTCAAACGGTCATACTTTGTGTCACATAAGGAAAGAATCAATCATGAGCTAATAAAAGTAGTAAGGCATGTAGCATGTGATAAAGGCTAAATACATAATTTCACATAAGGAAAATATATACTGATCATAAATAAGGTAGGATACAATTTAATTTTTAACAAATCAATCATAAGAATCGCGGGTGAGACAAAAATCACAGGGAATCAGTCCTAATTAAGGAAAATATCTCACAAATGAGGAAAAAATTTGAGAATTAGTACAGAAGTATCATTCAAAGGGAAATATCCCAGTTTTTGAGGGAAATCAAAATCAGTAAAGGCCACAGGGGTAGAAAAATTAATAAAGCCTTAATCAAATAATACTGGAATAACATATGGTAATCAAGAATCAGAAAACCCTAGGTAAAGTAAGAATCACACAAAATCGAGGATTCACACTAGAGCATAATACGTATCAAAGAGGGATAAACATAGCATATACAAGAATTTGAAACCCTAACAAGGCAAATAGGGTAAAAATCGCAAAAAGCACAGATCGGTTCATAAGAAACAAGCACACGTAAAGATTGAACGAACATATTATCAGAGACGACTTAAAAATTAGGGCTTTTTAGCATAATAAGTCAGACAACAAGAAAAATATAAGAGAATCATTCAAACATAGTAGAAAGTACTTAAAAATTAGAAGAAGAATCGTTCTTAAGAAAACCCTAGTTTTAGACAGTGAAGAAATCGTTTGAAAACAAGGAGAGTTTTTGAAGAAAACATATGAAAACCTTGAAATACACATAGATCTGTTACAGATCTAGAAAGATCATAAGGTTCGAAGTTAGGGTTTCTAGGAGAAACCAAAAAGAAGAAGAAACTTGGAGATATTACCGGTATTTGGCCGGAAAGGGGTAGATATTACTCGACCAACCATAGATGGCCGGAGAAAATAGCATGAGACTGGAGAGATAAGTTGAACCGCCTCTGGTTCACTTGAGAGCCCTGAACGGTGACACAAGTGTAAGGGATGGAGACATAAGGACGGCAGGAGGTGAGACATTCAAGGTTTTCGACGAGGAGATGGCCGGAGGAGATGAACAGACCTCGTCGGAGGTGAAGAGACCAGAAGTCTCTAGAGAGAACCATATAGATAGAGAGATAGTGTGAGAGGAGTGAAATGAGGGGAAAAGGGGGGGCGGGTAGTCGTTAGGTCTAATTAAGGTAAGGATTAATCTGGTCCGTTGATCAGAAATGATGAATTGTCCAGATTAAAAAGGGAATTGGGTCGGCTAGGCTTATAGGTTGGGCCTGGGTATTGGGTTGGTTTTAATTGGGTTGGGGGTTTAATTGAATTAGGCTGAAATTCAAATTAAAGTGGCTACTTGTTAAATACCCACTAGAATAGATAAATAATTAATAAAAAATAGCTAATAATCATATAAGAAATGAAATTGAAGCTAAATAAATAAAATTAAGGTAATTAGCTAATATTAAAATATAAAATGGCTAATTAGTGATTTAAAATGGTTTAAATGTACAATTAGGCTATAATTGTATATTTACTGTAATTATAATTAAATAATGCCAAATTAGCTAATTTATGAAATAATTAAATCCTAATAGGATTAAAAATGATGTATTGAGCTAGGAAATATTTTGAAATTATTTATAATATAATTTATGAATAATTATTGAACATAAAGTACTGAATAAATTGGGAAATAAAATTAATAAAAAATATGGAAAATCATGGAAAAATACCAGTTATTATAAAAAGTGATTTTGAAGTATATATGCAAATTTTAAAATATTTTGAGAAAAAATTTGGTATCAACACTAACAAGCATCAATTCTATATCTTCTTTAAGAACATGACCTCTAATAAAACGATGTTTGGTATCTATATGCTTAGCCCTGGAATGATGCACATGATTCTTTGAGACAACTAGAGTAATTGAGCACAACATTGTCCAGTACCAATGTATTCTGCTTTGGTTGTGGAAAAGGCCATTGATCTTTGTTTCTTGCTGTTCCAGGAGATTAATGTTTTTCCCAGCAATTAACACATTCACTGGTGCTTTTCATGTCTTCTTTGTCACCTGCAAGAGCGGCATCTGAAAAACCTTCAAGTTTGAAATTTTTAGAATGTGGATACCATAGACCATGAGAGATAGTTCTGATAAGATAGTGAATTATTCGCTTTACTATAGTTAAGTGTGACTCCTTACGAGCTGACTGAAACCTGGCACATTTATACACACTGAATATGATATCTGATTGACTAACATTTGCGTATAGAAAACATCCAATCATTCCACGGTACTTGATTTCATCCACTGAATTTCCTTTCTCATCTTTATCAAGATTTGTTAAAGGACTCATGAGTGTTCCAATTGCATTAGCATTGCTCATGCCATACTTTTGAATCAACTCCTTAGTGTACTTAGTCTGGCAAATAAATGTGCCTTTTTCTGATTGTTGAATTTAGAGTCCAAGGAAAAATGTGAGTTCTAACATCATACTCATTTCGAACTCACTCTGCATGAGATTCGAGAAATCCTTGCACAAAAGAGAATTAGCACTGCCAAAAATAATATCATCGACATTAATATGAATAATGAGATTACTTTTAGAGGACCTTTTGATAAATAATGTAGTATCTATTTTACCTTTGGTGATCCATGATCAGTTAGAAATGAGCTCAGCCTTTCATACCATGCTTGAGAGCCTTGTTTGAGTCCATAGAGGGATTTAGTTAACTTATACACACGGTAAGGAAATGCAGGAGGTTGTTTTACATATACCTTCTCATCAATAAATAATTTAAGAAAGCACTCTTAATATCCATTTGAAAAAGTTTAAAATCTTTAAAAGATGCTTATGCAAGTAATACACAAATTGATTCTAACCGGGCTAGTGGAGCAAAAGTTTCATCATAGTTGACTCATTCCTTCCTGTTGTGAGTAGCCTTGAGCCACTAATCTTGATTTTTTCCTAATTAACTTCCCATCCTCATTCAATTTATTTCTGAATACCCATTTGGTTCCAACAATGGTAGCATTTGATGGCTTTGGCACTAGTTATCATACTTGATTTTTGTCAAATTGATCAAGTTCATCTTGCATGGCTTGTACCCAAATGGTGTCCTTTAAGGCTTCGTTAACCTTCTTTGGTTCAATTTGAGAGATAAGTGCGATGTTGGCATTTTTCTTAAGAGTTCCTTTAGTTTTCATTCCACCGTTTGGATTTCCTATGATGAACTTCTATGGATAATCATGTTCACTTCTCCATTCATTTGTTCTTGTTTCCACTGTCTCAGTAGTCGGCTCCTTCTGAGGTTCAACGTGATTACCAATAGATTCATTAGTATGTTCATTGTTGTTGTTAGTGGATTTTTGTTGTTTCTGTGATTTGTTGTCTTCAATATGTCTTGATTTATATCTTCAGCACTTGTAATAATTCCTTTCTTGTCCATAGAGTTTTTATCATAAAAAATGACATGAACCGATTCCTCTACACATAATGTACGTTTGTTGTAAACTCTAAATGACCTATTGTTAATTGAATAACCAAAAAATATACCTTCATCACTTATAGAGTCTAACATACCAATTGTTCTTACCATTGTTGTGAATGAAGCATTTACTTCAGAAAGGATGGAAATAGCATATGTTTTGCCTTTTACTTTTCCACAGTTCGTATGGAATCTTCTTTAGAATTGGCCGTATGAGATATCTGTTGAGAATATGGCATGTTGTGTTGACTGCTTCTATCCAAAAGTGATTTGGTAGAGATTGTTCTGATATCATTATCCTAGCCATATCGTGCACAATTCTATTCTTGTGTTCAACCACTCCATTTTGTTGAGGTGATCTTGGGGCTGAAAAGTTGTGAGTATATCCTTGATCATTACAAAATTCTTCAAATAATATGCTTTCAAATCCACCTTCATGGTTACTTTGTATGTGTGATGACCCAAAAGGTCATCTTACGTAATTTAAGTTGTATCTGTGTTCCGAGGCTCCGAGAGCCTCCGTTAGTCTCACCTCGATATGCGTGCGCAGCCCGGGCGTGTAGCCGGGAAGCTATTATGTGAAAATTTGATGAAAATGAGTTTGATAATTAATAAATGAATATAGTTGACTTTGGTCAATATTTCGNCGCTCGGAACAGAAATCCGAGGTCCCAAGCCCGAGAAATGAATTTTTAAAAGAAATTGTTTTCTGAAAATAATAAAGGAATATGAAAGTGAATAATTATGTGAAAACCGTGTTACCGGGCCCGTATTATGGTTCCGGAGCCCGGAACAGGTTTATATTATTTGTCTTATTTGTAAAATTGGTGTAAAACGGGCGTGAATTGAGTGGCTTCGGATCAAAATGAGACTTTGAGGTTTTAAAGAATTTGAAAATGTGGCTTGGAAAGTGATGTGATGTTCCCGAGGTCCGAGTGAGATTCCGAGACCGGGAATAGCTCCGTGGTGTCATTTTATGACTTATCTGCAAAGTTTGAAGTCATTTCGAGCAGGGTAGGCCGGTTCGATGTTTTGAAATGAATTCTAGAATTTTAAGTTCTTAAGATTTGATTAAATA
>MDKH01158291.1:0-20414 GCA_005239495.1 Nicotiana undulata
TTTGGGTGAATTTGCACTCGTTACTGGGCTGAAATGTAAGGGTGATACAAGTATAGTGAGCGTCGAAGAGAATAGGTTCATTTCAAAATATTTTAGGACTGCATCTGTGACAGTGCCCCAACTAGTAGACTGTTTTACTAAGAAGAAATGGAAAACAAATGATGATGCGTTGAAGATAGCAGTTCTTTATTTTGTTAACACCTTCTTACTTTCTCAACTCAAAACAAAGGTTATTTCAAGGTTTTACATTGACTTGGTTGAGTGCGGTGATTTTAATAATTATCCCTGGGGTATAGATGTTTATAAGGCTACAATCGACTCATGTTCCAACAAGTTTCAAGATAAGCCTTCCTTTTATCGACTCGGTGGCTTCCCGTTGGCTTTACAGATTTGATTGTATGAATGCTGCCCAAGTTTGGATGGTCACTTTGCTGATCATATTGGAAACAAACTTACATGAATTTTGAATTGGGTAGTGATGGGTCAAATACCAAATGAGCGAGTTGCTTTGCGAATGTTTAGCTTGCAACGGGAGCAGGTAATTCTCTCATATTTTTATTGCCTCTCTTAATATTTTGATATAGTAGTTTTAGTCATTGTTACTTATTTTGCTACTTATTCTTTTATTGCTACTTGTATTTTTAATTTTCCCATACTCTTATTGTATTTTTTAATATTTTGGTACAGTATTTTAGCCACATGTAGTTGTAGCAATATCCCAAGTTAATGATATACTCTGTTGGTATACATGTATACCATATTGGTATCATTTGGTAATAGGGATATTTTATCTTTTCATGTTTGATTATCATTTCTATTTTTAACTAGTGTGCTTAATAATTGCAGCTAAAGAGCAACACCCCAACTGATGTTGAGAAGCAGCTATTTGATGTGCGTGGTCTAAACTTTGAAATTGAAGTTGATTGCACTGACAGTCAACCTGATAGCTTTCCGGTTTTTGGCACTCAATTGCTAGGGACCAGGCCTGGGAGAAGTCTGAGTGGCCCATGAGATGCTAGTGCTTCGGCCTTTGGCCTACCATGGAGTTTATTTTACCCTCTTTAACGTATGGGTGTGCATTGGGGACAATGCACAATTTTAAGTGTGGGGTGAGGAGATTGTCTGGGTGACTTTCTATGTTATTTTAGTTGTGTTAGTTTAATGGAATAATTATTCTGTTTTACAAAAATAGAAAAGATTGGACTTTTCCCGACGATAGATCTATTAGACAATTTTCTTGAGGGATTTAAGTCTAAAGAAAAAAAAAACAGATTTCCTTTTGTTAGGTAGTGTAGCAATTCCCCCTTGATTTTTCTTTGTGCCGCGGTTCTTTTCCAAGGGTTTTGTTTGAACCGAGTGTAGTGAGTCTTTTTTTAGGAATAGGAGCCATTGTGTTGTGTTTTGAATTGACGCAATACCTCTTGACTTTGTTATGCCTTAAGAATAATGAGTACTTTGGTTGTGACTCTTAGGCTCATTTTTTTTTACTCTTGTATAAGTACCTTAAATTGTATGATTTTAAATTTGCTTAACTGCTTTGACTAGAGTGTCTTGATGAATCCAATCTTGAGTGAGTTAAGTGCATGTGTGTGTGCGGTTTGTGTGTTATTCTGTGCATTGCATTTGATGCCTAGAACTTGCCCCGTGTGTTTGCAAAGCGAAATAGTAGTTTTGTTCAGTCTTGAAAGTGATATAGGCGTTTCTTTGTTGAGCCAACTATGTATATTTTACCCGCCAAATTGTTATGTATCGTAGTTAACCCTTTGAGAATGTAATCATGTTTCTTTGGAAACCACATTACAGGCCTTACCCATTTGTTTGAATTAACCATCTATTTGAACCTTTAACCTCTCATGAGCACTTGAATTGTTATGAACTTTGTAAAAGTTAAAGTGTGGGGTGGTTGGTTTGGCATTTGAGTGGAACTAATAAAATAAGAAGAAAGGTGCAGTGTTTTAAAAAAGTAAGCGCCACTTGAATTGAAAAAAAAAATTATTCCTTGATAAGTGGTGACTCTTGATGTAATTGTGCTTAAAGAAGTGCGGGGTAAAATACATTGATGTGAAGGCGAAGTTTGGTTTGACATAAGTATGAGGTTTGAATGTTAAAGTATATGTATTAAAGTGCTTAGGGAAGTGTAGTCACTCTTATATCTAAATATATCCTACCCGTCCCGCAGCCTACATTACAACAAAATAAAGTCCTACTTGATCCTAAATTGAATGAGCTCGATTAGTAGAGTCGTACACTACGGGAAAGCCTATGGTGCCTCTTTTGTGGCACATGAATGTTATTCCTGAGAGTGAGTGAATTCTTTCTATCTTGAGTTCCTAAGTGTTCTTAAATTTTATTGTGTTGAACTACTCTCTTTTGTTGTGTGAGGGCACTTGATCCATGAAGGAAAGGTAATGTCAATGACCTCTATGTTAGAGTAAGTGGGTGAGTTGTAAATAATGTGTGGTACTTATGAGTCAAATCTTGAGGTGAAGATGTTACACCCTTGTGCTTAGTCTATTTTAAATATTCTTGGTATGATGAGTCAGGAGAATTGTTTAAAAATGTCATGTCTATATAAAGTGTAGTTTGATTGCTTGAGGAAGAAAAATGATTTAAGTGTGGGGTGTTCATTATAGGCTATAATTACGTATTTTAGTCGTTTATTACACTCTAATTTACTGCACTTTAGTTGAGTTTGAGCTTTAATCGCTAGTGTTTTGCACGAATTGTGCGGTTTATGCCTTGTAGGAGTGATTCCAAGCTATGTAGATGTTATAAAACGAATTCAAGTGATTTGGAGATTTGAATTATGAGTAAAATCCCAAGGAATTAAGACGGGATCGTGTTCGGGGATCAAATTTGATAGTTAAGAACAAACGAAGACTCGAGTAGGCATATTGCGCACTGTCTAGTAAAATGCACATAACTTTTTTCTCAGAAGTACATTTGGGCTATACAATATATGGTTGGAAATCTAACTCAAACGGATATAACTTTTATGTTTTACGTTTTCCCAAATTCTAAACGGAAAAGGGTAAAAAACGCGGTCGAAATTGCGATCGCGGACCTGACACGGACTGAGGCAGTACACTGAGTAATGACCGCGCCCGGACCGTGGTTGACCGCGACCGCGAGCTCCAAACCTGAAAGAAATTGTCCTTTTTCGCGTAGAAGAAGGTATAATTGTTTAAGCCCGACCCTACTTGGTATATATACATGGAAAAACGGTATTTTGAGGAGGGGGCATATTTTTGACACAAAATTTGACTTAAGGAGGCAGACACACAATAGGAGCAAGGCGAGGAATTCTTCGATGAGTTTTTTCCTTCCTCTTTCTATTTTTCATTGTTGGTTATGACTTCTAGTATTGTAATTTTACATACTATTATGAATAGCTAATTTGTTATCTAAGGTTTTGATGGAACCTTTTGTAGGATAAATTCTTGTTATGTTTTTATATAATTGAGCCGTTGGATTTCTCTACTTGTTCAACTACGTTTTTATTGTTGTTGATTGAATGACCATCGATTGACTGTGCCTATTTATTATGTGTTGCTTGAGAAAGGGTGCATATTTAGGTGGTTTTTGAACAACGTCACTCCTAATGTATGTGAGAAATAAATACAGCGGGTTTAAAGGTAGGTTTAGAAATAACAAAGCCTTGACGTGGTCATAATCATCGGTTAGATAAATCCAACTAGCGTAGTTCGAGAGAATATGTCTAGTAAATTATTGTAGTTGCTTGAGAGAGAATTACGGCACTTAAAGTTCTCATGATCAATAGAGAATACATAGGCGAAATTGTAAGGAATATAGCGGGAAAGATTCCGACAATTGGGGAAATCATAACTCTAGACCTCCTTAATCTTGTCTCCAACCTTTAGTATCTTTGTTGCTAATTTATTATTTTAATTTGTTAGTTAATTAGTTAGATAGAAAAATCTTAATATTATAACTTAGAAATTGTTCGAGCTTGTCTTCTTGTGATGACCCAAAAGTTCATCCCGTGTATTTCTAGCTAAATCTATGTTCCGAGGCCATGAAAGCCTCCTTCTATCTCACCTCAAATTGCGTGCGCAGCCCGGGCGTGTAGCCGGGAAGCATGTATGTGAAAAACTGAGGAAATTAGCAATTTTGAAGTTGAAATGTGAATAAAGTTGACTTGGGTCAACATTTTTGGTATACGGACCCGGACCTGTGATTTGACGGTCCCGGAGGGTCCGTAGGAAAATATGGGACTTGGGCGTCTGCCCGGAATCGAATTCCGAAGTCCCAAGTCCGAGAAATAAATTTTTCAAAGAAATTGTTTTTTGAAAAATATAAAAGTTTTTGAAAGTGAAATGCTATGTGAAACCTGTGGTATCGGGCCCGTATTATAGTTTCGGAGCCCGGTACATGTTGGATATGATTTATATGTGTTGTCTGTAAAGTTTGGTAAGAAACGGAATCCATTTGACGTGATTCGGACCTAAAATGCAAAATTTGATGTTTAAAGAGGTTTTGAGAAATTTCATTGATTTTGAGGTTTAATTCGATGTTTATGATGTTATTTTAATGATTTGATTACACGAATAAGTCTGTAGGATATTTTCGAGGTTGTGTGCACATTTGGTTTGAAGTTCCGATCGGGTGAGTTTTGGGTAGGTCCCCGGATGTTTTTAGGCTTAAAACATAGCTGATACAAGTAACAGAAGTGCAGACCTTTGAATCCACCAACGAGGTCTGTGGTTGGTTTTGTGCGGACCGCAGAGGGCCCTTTGTGGCCGCGGTCATTTTTGTGCGGTCCGCGATGGGGGTTTGAGGGGGTCGCGGTCGTTTTTGTGCGGTCCGCGGTGGGGGCTTGAGGGGGCCGCGGTCATTTTTGTGCGGTCCACGGTGGGGGCCTTAGGGGGGGGTATATTTAAACGGTATTTTCAGTTATTTTTTATTTTTCAAAACCCTAAAAATATAAGAGGCAATTTTTCAAACACTCTTTCTTCTCTAAAACATTAGTAAGTAATTTCTAACTCATTTTCTTTTACCCTTAACTTCGTTTTACAAGATTTCATCCTAGAATCTAGGGTTTTCATGGTGAAATTGAAAATTTTGGGTAAAACCTAAGAATATTGAAATTTGGGGATTTAGACCTCAAATTGAGGTCAGATTCCAAAACCATTTATATATCCGGGCTCGGGGGTGAATGTGTAATCAGGTTTTGGTCCGAATTTCGGGTTTGGACCGAGCGGGCCCGAGTTCGATTTTTGACTTTTTGGGGAAAACTTTAGAAAACTCATTTCCATGCATTAGAATTGATTCATTTAGCATTTATTGATATAATTAAGTAACTTGTGGCTAGATACTAGCGAGTTGGTGGTGGAATCAAGAAGTAAAGTGGTAGTTGAGGCTTGAATTGTGTTCGTGGCATCAAGGTAAGTATTTGGCCTAACCTTAGCTTGAGGGAATATGTGTGGAGTCTTATTTGCTACGTGCTTATTCCACGTCCAATGTATATGTGAGGTGACGAGTACCTATATGTTGTGGGCAAGCATGCCCGTGAGTCGAATATGAGTAATTATGTGATTTTCATTGAGGTTTATTGTGTTATGGATTTAATATCAATTTGGTAGTTATTCATTTGAGGGAAATTCTTGGTTGTGAATACCGTTGATCATTTGATCAGTTGAGAAATATTTCGTTAAATTATACACTTGTGTAGGATTGGTTATAACTGTGTCCCTTGCCGGGACGGTATTATTTCTGTTGATTATTCCTTTGCATTTATGGTTTCTTTTTGTTGATCTTCTTGCTAAACTGTTGTTTTGATATTTATGCACGAGGGGACATTCCATGCCATGTTTATGTTATTTATGTACGAGGGGACATTCCGTACCATTTTTATGTTATTTATATACGAGGGGACATTCCGTACCATGTTTATGTTATTTATCTACGAGGGGATATTCCATACCATGTTTGTGTTATTTATGTACGAGGGTACATTCCGTACCGTGTTTATGTTTATCTATGCATAAGGGGACATTCCGTGCCGTGTGATTGATATTTATGCACGAGGGGACATTCCGTGTCGTGTTGTTGATATTTATGCACGAGGAGACATTCCGTGCCATGTTTATGTTTATTTATGCACGAGGGGACATTCCGGGTTGTGTTGATGATGTTATGCACGAGGGGAAATTCTGTGCCGTGATTGTGATGTTTTATGCAAAGGGGGACATTTCGTGTCGTGTTATGATGCTTTAGCACGAGGGGACATGCCGTGCCATTTTTTTCACTTGTTTATTTCGTGTTGTTAATCCTCGTTGTTATTTTTGATAATTGAACTGCTGTCTCGTTCTGTCATTTCAGTATTTTCTACCCCTTTTCCCCAGCATGTATTTTCCCCGATTGTTGTACTTAACTTCTTATTTCCTGCCGTTATTGCTGTTATATTTTATTTAAACTGCACAGGTGATATTGTTTGTCGTGTCCTAGCCTCGTCACTACTTCGCCGAGGTTAGGCTCGGCACTTACTAAGTGCATGGGGTTGGTTGTACTGATGCTACACCTGCACTTCTTTATGTTGTGGAGATTACGGTACCGGACCCAGTGGACACTGATTGAGGTGGCTTCCCTCAGTCCACCAGGTGACACTGAGGTAGTCCTGCAGGCGTCCGTAGGCCTTGGCGTCACCTCCTATCTCATTCCCTTTTCTGTCTTTTCTTTGTATTTCTGAGACAGTAGTACTTGTTTATTCAGACCTTTGTTTTTAGTATTGTTAGACAGTCCGTGAAGTTGTGATGCCAATTCTGGGAGTTTTATTAAGGATTTTGTAATACTATTTACTTAAGTTTTCAGATTTCATATCTTCCGCACTCTTATTTATAATTGTTCTTGTATATCACTTTTCTTTTAAATGCCAAATAATAATGAAATAAGTTATATTAACCAGAACGTTGGCTTGTCTAGCGGGTTCAACGTTAGACGCCATCACGGTCCCAACGGTGGGATTTCGGGTTGTGACAAATTGGTATCAGAACACTAGGTTGCCTTGGTGTCACAATTCACGGACAAACTTGGTATAGTCTGAGGGATCGGTACGGAGACGTCTGTACTTATCCCCAGAGGTTGCAAAGTTAGGAATAACTTCACATATATTCTTCTCTGTCGTGCGATTTGAGTTCTAAATGCTAATTGAGTTTCTATTCCATTCCCTCGCAGATGGCGAGAACGCGTGCTTCCTCATCTACCGATCAGCAGCCCGATCCTCCAGTTGCAGCTCCTACGAGGGGCCGAGGTCGAGGCCGTACTAGAGGCTGAGGCAGGGGCAGAGGCAGAGCTTAGCCGAGAGAAACAACCCCACTAGAGGACCCATAAGTAGACATTACCGGTGAGGTTTTTGCTCAGACGATTTCGGTGGGACCAGCTCAGGTCCTAGAAGGGCTCATTTCCACCCCGGTACTTCAGGACGCTCTAGTCCTCTTAGTAAGCCTTATGGAGAGCGTGGCTTAGGCCGGTCTACTTCCTACAACACCAGTCGTCTCTCAGGCTGGGGGAGGGCCCCAGACTCCTGCTACCCGCACACTAGAGCAGTTAGCTTCGTAGTTCTAGACTCCATCACCTCAGACAATTGGAGTAGCTCAGTCAGTATTGTGGCATAGGCAGTTGAGGGAGCAACTATGTCTGCCGATGCATTGTGGAGATTGGATCGGTTCACCAAGTTATTTCCTACTACTTTTACTGGTGCACAATCAGAGGACCCCCAGGATTTCTTAGGCAGTTGCTATGAGGTTCTTTGGAACATGGGGATTGTGGAGACAAATGGGGTCGAATTTGCTACATTCCGTCTTTCTGGTACCGCCAAGACTTGGTGGAGAGATTTTTGCTTGACCAGGACAGTTGGATCTTCGCCTTTGTCTTGGTCTCAGTTCTCCGAGTTGTTCTTGGAGAAGTTTCTACCAGTTGCCCAGACAGAGGATCTTCGGAGGCCGTTTGAGCGTCTCCAGCAGGGCTCTATGACAGTTACACAGTACGAGACCAAATTTATCAGTTTGGCCAGACATGCTATTATGATATTCCCCACTGATCGAGAGTGAGTGAGGAGGTTTATTGAGGGACTAGCTCAGCCGATTAGACTACAGATGGCCAAAGAGACAGGTACTGATATTTCATTCCAGGAGGCGGCCAATGTGGCCAGGCGTATTGAGATGGTCTTATCACAGGGCAGTGGTCAGGGGTCTGACAAGAGGCCTCGTCATTTTGGTCGATTCAGTGGTGCCTCATCTGGAGGCAGGGATTCTTTTGGCAGAGGGCATCTTCCTAGACCATTCCAGTCGGCACTTCAGGTATTCCACAGTGCATCATCAGTTCCTATCAGTGCACCGCCGCTTCAGAGCTTCCAGGGTGGTTATTCTGGTCGACATGCACAGTTTCAGGGCCAGCAGTCTCAGCAGCCGAGATTTTGTTTCACTTGTGGTGTTCCAGGGCACATTTCCAGGTTTTTTCCCTGAGCTTCTAGTGGTTCTCAGTATTAGGGTTCCCGTGCTATGATTACCGTACCAGGTGCACCCCCACCTCTCAGCCAGCTAGGGGTGGAGGTCGAGGTGCCAGAGGTGGAGGATAGACAGTTAGAGGTGAAGGGCAGGCTATGAGAGGTAGAGGTCAGCCGGCAGTAGGTCGACCTAGGGATGTTCAGATTGGTGGGGCCCATCCTCGATGTTATGTTATTCTCGCCAGACCTAAGGCGGAGGCCTTTGATGCAGTCATTACAGGTATAGTTTCAGTTTGCAGCAGAGATGCTTTGGTTTTGTTTGATCCGGGGTCTACATTCTCCTATGTGTCTTCATATTTTGCTCCTTATCTGCTTATGCCCCGTGATTCCTTGAGTACTCCGGTATATGTATCTACACCGGTGGGTGATTCCATTGTGGTCGATCGAGTCTACCATTCTTGTATAGTGGTTATTGGTGGTCTTGAGACTCGTGTAGATCTTTTACTTCTTGATATGGTTGATTTCGATGTCATTTTTGGGATGGATTGGTTATCTCCCTATCATGCTATTCTGGACTGTCACGCCAAGACTGTGACCTTGGCCTTGCCGGGAGTAGCCCCTTTGGAGTGCAGGGGGACTCCTAGTCATTCTTCTGGTAGAGTTGTTTCATATATGAAGGCTCGGCGAATGGTCGAGAAGGGTTGTTTGTCCTATTTGGCCTACGTTCGTGATTCTAGTGCCGAGGTTCCTTCTATGGAGTCTGTGCCCATTGTTCGTGAGTTTTTAGAGGTATTCCCTGCTGACCTGCCGGGTATGCTACCCGACAGGGATATTGACTTTTTCATTGATTAGGCTCCGGGCACTCAGCCCATTTCTACCCCACCATATCGTATGGCCCCACCAGAGTTAAAGGGGTTGAAGGATCAGTTACAGGATTTGCTAGCCAAAGGCTTTATTAGTCCTAGTGTTTCTCCTTGGGGTGCGCCAGTGTTGTTTGTTAAGAAGAAAGATGGAACAATGATAATGTGTATTGACTACCGGCAATCGAACAAGGTTACTATCAAGAATAAGTATCCCTTGCCGAGGATTGATGATTTATTCGACCAGCTTCAGGGTGCCACAGTGTTTTCCAAGATTGACTTGAGAACTGGCTACCATCAGTTGAGTATTAGGGAATCTGATGTCCCTAAGACAGCCTTTCGCACTCGGTATGGGAATTATGAGTTCTTGGTGATGTCATTCGAGTTGACAAATGCCCCAGCTACTTTTATGGATTTGATAAACCGAGTGTTCAGACCCTATTTGGATTCATTTGTTATAGTCTTCATTGATGATATTTTGATATACTCCCGCAGCCGAGAGGAGCACGAGCTGCACCTTCGAGTCGTCCTCCAGACTTTGAAGGACAGTCAGTTGTATGCCAAATTTTTGAAGTGTGAGTTCTAGTTGAGTTCGGTTGCATTTCTGGGTCGTGTGGTATCGACAGAGGGTATTCAGGTGGATCCCAAGAAGATTTTAGCAGTCAGAGATTGGCCTAGACCCACCTCAACTACAGAGATTCGGAGTTTCTTGGGCTTAACAGGTTATTATCTTCGGTTTGTGGAGGGCTTTTCATCTATTGCCGCCCCGATGACCAAGTTGACTCAGAAGGGTGCCTAGTTCAGGTGGTCAAATGAGTGTGAGGAGAGCTTTCAGAAGCTCAAGACATCCTTGACCACGACACCGGTGTTAGTATTGCCCATAGGTTCAGGTCCATATACCGTGTATTTTGATGCTTCATGGGTTGGACTTGGTGCAGTGTTGATGCAGGATGGCAAGGTTATAGCTTATGCTTCACGTCTGTCACGACCCAAAACCTATGGGTTGTGATGGCGCCGGACACCACTGTCAAGTAAACCGACCCCTTAATCAGTTGGAACACTTTCCTGTTTAACATTTTAGAATCGAAGCCTCTTCTTGCATTTTCATTATTAAATAAATAAATTTTGTAATTTAAATATGGCAAGAAAACCAACGTAATACCGAAAAGAAATACCAAGACATCCCCAGAACCCGGTGACACAAGTCCATGAGAAATTTCTAAGGATTTATACAATTATACAACGCTTGTCCGAAAAACAGATTGGACAAAGGCAATAAATATAAAATGTAAGTACACAGAAGGGAGACTCCAGCAGCTGTGGAACGCCTCTGGAAGAATGCAACATGTATAAGTCTCCAAATCAATCACTGTACTATAAAGGTACATGTGTAACAAAATGCACAGAAAGTGTAGTATGAGTACATATACATATATGTACCCAGTGAGTATCCCGTCTAATCTCGAAGAAGTAGTGACGAGAGGTCGACTTGACACTCACTAAGGTCCAACAGTATGATATAACAATGATAAAACGAATAAAAGCAGAAGACATGTAAGACAGTGAGTAGAAATTATGTATAAAGAACAGAAATCCAAGTAAGTAATGGAACGGTAACAATGGCCACTTTCTTTCCCCCAAATATCAAACATAAGTCAATATCCATGAAACAATGCCAAGTAATCATGCGCACACAAGAATAAAACAACTGGCTGGAGTCATGAGGGAGAAGCTATGCACTGTCGGGGATCGACCGGCCCGTACCAAGAGTGCATGCTTAACAATAATCTGCCTACGCACTGTCGGGGATCGACCGGCCCGTACCAAGAGTGCATTCTTAATTAAATCCCTGTGCATTGCTGGGGATCGACCGGCCCGTACCAAGAGTGCACTATAAATCCACCGTGGCGTACGACCCGCTCCCATAAGAGTGAATGAAATTACATATCGCTCGCGGGATGTAAATTACGAAGCGACAGCATGCGCACACAGAATGTAAAGTTCATCTCACCATGATTCTTCCAATTATTTAAGTAAATGAAAGGTCAGGGAAAGAATAATATCTTACATGAGTACAAAACTTAAAAGTCATTTCTTTTCCTTTCATAATACTTTCCATAAATAATTTCTTTCATATTCCTTCTCATAAGTCAATTCATTTCATAATATTTTTTCGTGAAAACAATTTCCTTCCATATTATTTTAAGATCCATAAATCTCAGAGAATCAAAACCACACAACAGGATATTATAACATACATATAATTCATTACAAGAAGTATACAGGGCATGATGTGGGGCTTAACTACCCGGACATAACAATAGTAGCCGCTACGTACGGACTCTCGTCACTTGGTACGTACATAGCCCCAACAAACAATTACACGTAGTGTGTAGAACACCTAAGGGGACAATTCCCTCTTACAAGGTTAGAAAGGAGACTCACCTCGCTCCGAAGATTCATCACCGGCTTCCAAGCCTCTACGACGACTAAAAATGGATGCCCACGCTCCCAAACTATCCAAATAACGATAATTCAATGAAAATATACTCAATAGATCATAACCAATTCAAATTACAAAGTTCCTCAGCCCGGCTCAATGAAATGACCAAAATGCCCTCGGGCCCACGTGCCCGGACCTCGAAATTTCTTGAAGAAAATCCCTACCCGAAGCTTTACTAATTCAATTACACATTTTACTCAATTATTCATGCACAATTCGTGGCTAATTTCCAAATTTCTAGGTTTTCTTCAAAATACTAATTTTTCCACAAATTTTCCCTAATTTTCATGTTCTAATCCATGATATAATCTTGTATTTAACTTGGAAATAAGTAGAATGATCTTACCTCTGAAGCTTGGTTTAAATCTTCCTTGAATTGCTCTCAAACTCCGTCCATGGCATATGTAAAATGAGTTAAAATGGCCAAAACCCGCTAAATATCATTTTGCCCAGCACAGGCCTTCTCCGCGATCGCAAGAGAGCCTTTGCGATCGCACAGGCCACCCAGGAACCTCCTCCGCGATCGCACCAACAGACTTGCGGTCGCACAGGTCATCCCCAGTACCCTCACTCGCTCTCTTCTGCGAACGCAGTAGCAGGCCTGTGATCGCACTGCTCTTCCCAGACCTTCTCCGCGATCGCACACCAAAATCTGCGATCGCATAGACCAAAACCACTACCCCTCAATTCCTTCTCTGCGATCTCATAGAACACCATCAGCACCAGAAAACCAGCAACAGTAATTCAACCGGAAATGCCCCGAAACCACCCCGAAACACACCCGAGGCCCTCGGGACTCCGTCCAAACACACGACTCAGTCCCATAACATCCCATGAACTTGCCTGAGGCTTCAAATCATCTTAAACAACGCCGAAATCACTAATCGCACCGAAATTCAACTTTATGAACTTTGAAATTACTAACTTGCACATTTGATGCCGAAACCTATCAAACCACGTCCAATTAACCTCAAATTATTCAGGCAAGTCATATTCGACATTACGGATCTGCTCCAACTTCCGAAATCTCTTTCCGACCCCGATATCAAAATTTCCATTTCTGGTCGAATTCTTCAAAAACCTTCAGTTTTCTATGTTTAGCCAAATGACCTTAAATTGACTTCCGGATATCCGAATTCACTTTTGATCGCGCTCCCAAATCCAGAATCACCATACGAAGATATTCCTAGACTCGAAATCCCAAACGGATATCAATATCATTGAAATGTACTTCAAGCCAAACTTAGGAAATTTCTTCAAAAATGCTGACTTCCACAATATACACCGAAATACTCTCGGGTTATCCAAAACTTGTTCCGGACATACGCCCAAGTCCGAAATCATCATACGAATCTGCTGGAACTCTCGAATCCTGATTCCGAGGTCGTTTACTCAAAATCCCATCCTTACTCGATTTCTTCAACTTAAGACTTCTGAAATGAGAATTTTCCTTTAAATTCAACTCCGATCTTCCTGAATTTCAATTCCGACCATATGCACAAGTCAATATACCTGAAATGAAGCTGTTCGTGACTCCCAACTACTGAACGACGCGCTGGATCTCAAAATGATTGGTCGGGTCATTACATTCTCCCCCATTTAAACGGACGTTCATCCTCGAACGTGCCAGGAACTGCCCCAGAATTACCTGGAATCACTGTTTAACACCTCGTGCACCTGCCCGTGCTACCATAACCTAGTTGAGCAAATAAGCTTGATCAAATCTGAAGATATCCTCCTTTATTCATACAATAAGCTCCAAACTTAGTTCTAACATCTGAAATTCTCTGCTAGGCCTGTTTCTAAAATTTTAACACCGAATCAACTACCACACGAGGCACCAGAACACAACGGCATGCCCTTGCTGAATCAGCACCATACACCGCCTGATCCACTATCTGACCACAATGACGCTCCCTGGATCTTAATAGCCAAAATTCTGCGACTTTGATGCTCTCAAAGCACCTTATAAGTTACATTCATACATTTTGCGATAACGCTGACGATACCACCACAGCGGAGGAAATGTGTAGAAATTGATAACCAACTGCAGAGTTAACTAAACATTGAAATCTTTCCTCCTGACTAAGATCATCATCCCATTGCAACCAATGATGGTGATTGTCCTGTACTATACTTGCATAGTCCTATCACACCGATCCCAAATTTGTAATCTCGTCTCACCCAGTACGAACTGCTTAGATAACCAATCACCCCAGGCATAACCAACAGTCTCACACGATGCCACAATGCGCCAATAGGCCACAATTCGAACACGACACATAAGGAAACGACATTAGGAAGGGACTACCCGACTCACGCTATAAATATGAACTTTCCTCAAGGAAATAGGAAGTAAAACACAAGAATAATTATTATAGGAGTCTTGCTCAACATCACACTGTTGCGGCGCGCAACCCGATCCAAATAACATACATGTGGAGGCGTGCCACCCGATCCCCTCATAAGATTTATAGAAGGAAATATACACGGAGCTGAATTGCTTACTATTATTACAAGTCACTGAATATCGGTCACAAGCACGCTAAGTGCATAATACCATTCTGGGGAGACTGATAGAGCCATATTCTACAAAACTCCAGCACGACTGAGGTGCGATATATAATCTGAATCTTAGGAGCCATCCTGCTCACATCACCACATCACTACGCGGAATCTCAACACGTAAGAAATTACTAAGCCGTTTCACAACTCACACGGCACAATCGCAATATCACATGAATTTGACAAAGACGGGACAACACCTGATATCCCAATGCCCCTCCTTGAGGAGTGCCATACTGAAATTAACACCTCTGACTCGCATGAAGCCCAAAATCTTGTTTAAGTCCATTCACTCACTTCAAGATGATTCTGCTCGCATTGACCTAGGCTGATACCCTTGCCTGGGTCCAAACAACCCGCCTTCTTTTTCTTATACACACGAGGACAACCATCATAGCCGAGATAAACACCCCACAATCCACAACCAACTGAGCCGAGCGCCTTCCAGGCATAAATTCTCAATTAAGCAACATTACACTCCTTTATACTTGGTCTAATTCTGCAATCAATCAGGTGACTACAAGTCACGCTTACACAATCTTCCCGTGGTCACACTCCCACGACTTTCCACACAAGGCAACAAGTATGCATATCAATACCATCGACCATCCTAAGGCTGTAAAACAATTCAAGGACCCGTAACCAGGATACAAGCCTCTTTCACCAAACACCGAACTCAGATGACACTGAAGACAATATCAGTTTATTCTAATCATTTAAATCCTTTGGTCTTGCTCCTCCGTGCATCATGCCATCCTTGTTAACACCGAACCGCAAATCTCGATTCTTACTTCCAGTTACATACCGCTTATTGCACATAACATGCCAATATGGAATAACATAGGAAATTCCATCATAACTCCTGAATCACTAGCAGGGTGAACACTTCATCGCATATAGAAACCTTTTATTTGCTTCAACTCATGAGAACCATAACAACACACAAGTGAGCTCTCACAATCACAATACATGCAAATCCTTAAGTAGTGGTCTGAACCACCATAAACCTTCCGGGATCTGCCTACACCTGACAGGCCAGAGCACTTGAATGCTTCCAAATGAAATCTATTTTGACGACCGACGATCCCCACACACATCTTCACAAACCATTCACGTACTCAATCATACCAAAGGAACTGATCACTGTCGTACATGCGCCGTTCCATCATGGCTAACCAATCCATCTTCTTTTAATCATCTTTAATTGCCTCAGGATAATAGTAACTTCTTTCGACTCATAGAAACTCAACCCTCACTCATCCCGAGTGACCTTGATTCACGAGACCATGCTGCCTAAATTCTGCAACCAGTCTCACAACCTCTTGATAATCTTTCTACAGCTCGGAGTTTATTTCTCTCACTCCTCCAATTCTATCCTGCGTGGTGAAATAACATAGGACACTCCAACCATTTTCCTTCTCCTCAATATGCTGCAGAAGCTCGATTCTTAATCATACGGCTGCCTGAAACCCTTAAACACCACAGCTTCTAACCTTCGAATTCACTAGGACCACTGCTGAGAGTCACTCACTCTGACTGGCCCCGAATACAATCAACTACAAGGCTTCTCTAGCACATGAACATGCTTTCAATAAAGCACGTGACTGAGTCACTTCCCTTACAATTTGCCTAAGCCTTAAGCACAAATTCTAAATCTTCCATAGTCTAACCCTGGTCAAATAGGACCAAATTCATACGCATTTATCGAATGCCATACTTAATTACCGCTTTACTCCTTTCTCTTAGTTGTAACAAGTTGCCAATACACTGACAATCCGCGATCCCATGAGGACACAACCTTACAACCCAACTGCAGGTGGTGGGACTCCCCCACTTAGCCCGAAGCTACTCTCTGCACCACTCCAGACACTGCTGAGATATTTTATTATTTGTTGACATGACCTTGCTCAACCAATCCGTCCAATTCCTCTGAATTTCCCCATTAGCATCCCCCAAAATACTCGAATCCTCTAGCACTACTCGCACATTCTGCCTCCTACCGACTAGCCACTGGGACTCCGCACAGAACTTACCATCCCTACAACCGCTAACCTACTCACAGAAGACAACCCACCCGAGGAAACTAGCCAACTGACACCTACCATTATGCTATGATTCTCACTTTCTTCAATAACAAGACCCCCATCCTAAGCCTGTTCTCATTCACCGACTTTACTTGTCCGACCGCTCCTCGGGGACATCCACCATGCGCGCGACAACAACTTCTGATTCCAAGCTATGCTGCATCCTTCTTCATCCCAACAACTCCTCTCGGTGGCATCTAACCTTCGCCGAATAACCAATATTTCAGTTTAAGCTTGTGGACCTACCCCCTGTCCACAAAATTTCTCAAATCACTTCAACTCCTTCCTAAGGCAGGCAACCGCCTTACCACTGAACTCATAGGCTATACTGCCACTTCTTACTTAGTTGGACTCATTCCTTTAAGCAAGTACCCGAATTTCGCCTCCGACGCCTGGCATTTAGAGATTTAGCCGCTACTTGACGCTTTTCACATGGCTCCTTTCATCGCATGCTTCTCAGTTGCGGCCTCAATCCAATATTATTCTCTGTAGCTCTTGAACCATCAGATCCCCACGACTTCAAAATCTCTGATGATCGACTTTCTTGAGCTACCTTCATTAGAAATGCTCATTAAATACCTTAACCACTGCACACCACGGTCTATAATATCTGCTTCTTCAACACCGCTTCACAACACTCTAACCCAAGGCAACCGAAGAACTAGAGCACCATCGAACTTAACATGTTCTATTCGATCAAACATCGGTACCACAACACATGTAAATACTCCACCTTTCTCGATAACACCAAGCTTTATTACTTTTATCACCCAAGCCTGACCATTTATAATCCAAATGCTTTTCCTCTGCCGGAAACAAAAAAAATGAAATCTCGAAATCACACTCTGAGAAGACCTCCGTTCAAACCGTTCATCACCCCAACACATGGGCAAACGTTCTATCCTCATATCAACATCGCGCCATAACCAATCGTTAGTTTCATAACTACCTGATCATGGCTTTAAAGTCCGTAGAAACACAATCACTGAGCTGATACAACATATTATTCTTCTGCAAGGCAACAACAACAGCCCCGACCAACTGCACATGGAAAACATCTCGCACCATATCCGTAGCACCATTTCAATTCATCAACTCCTCGAATCATAGCAAGGGCTAAGCGACTTATAAGATTGTGTAGGAAAAAACATAGGCATAATCCCTAATGGAATAAAATCGCACGATGAGGAATCAAGAAGGGAAGTACCCCTAACAGCCCTGTAGCCTCTCGAAGATAAGTACAGACGTCTTCGTACCGATCCGCAAGACTCTACTAGACTTGCTCATGACTCGTGAAACCTACGGGAACCTTGAGCTCTGATACCACGTTGTCACGACCCAAAACCTATGGGTTGTGATGGCGCCGGACACCACTGTCAGGCAAGCTGACCCCTTAATCAGTTGGAACACTTTCCTGTTTAACATTTTAGAATCGAAGCCTCTTCTTGCATTTTCATTATTAAATAAATAAATTTCGTAATTTAAATATGGTAAGAAAACCAACGTAATACCGAAAAGAAATACCAAGACATCCCCAGAACCCGGTGACACAAGTCCATGAGCAATTTCTAAGGATTTATACAATTATACAACGCTTGTCCGAAAAACAAATTGGACAAAGGCAATAAATATAAAATGTAAGTAAACAGAAGGGAGACTCTGGCAGCTGTGGAACGCCTCTGGAAGAATGCAGCCCGTATAAGTATCCAAATCAATCACTGTACTATAAAAGTACCTGTGCAACAAAATGCACAGAAAGTGTAGTATGAGTACATATACATATATGTACCCAGTGAGTATCCCGTCTAATCTCGAAGAAGTAGTGATGAGAAGTCGACTTGACACTCAACTAAGGTCCAACAATATGATATAACAATGATAAAACGAATAAAAGCAGAAGACATGTAAGACAATGAGTAGCAATTATGTATAAAGCACAGAAATCCAAGTAAGTACTGGAGCGGTAACAATGGCCACTTTCTTTCCCCCAAATATCAAACATAAGTCAATATCCATGAAACAATGCCAAATAATCATGCGCACACAAGAATAAAATAACTGGCTGGAGTCATGAGGGAGAATAGCTATGCACTGCCGGGGATCGACCGGCCCGTACCAAGAGTGCATGCTTAACAATGTAATTATATCATATCATAGTAAAGAATAGCTATACACTGCCGGAGATCGACCGGCCCGTACCAAGAGTGCATGCTTAACAATAATCTGCCTACGCACTACTGGGGATCGACCGGCCCGTACCAAGAGTGCGTCTATCAATGTAATCATATCATATCATAGTGAAGAATAGATATGCACTGCCGGGGATCAACCGGCTTGTACCAAGAGTGCATGCTTAACAATAATCTACCTACGCACTGCCGGGGATCGGCCGACCCGTACCAAGAGTGCGTCTATAAATCTAATCATATCATATCATAGTGTAACTTCGTCCATGCACTTTCGGGGATCGACCGGCCCGTACCAAGAGTGAATTCTTAATTAAATCCCTGTGCACTTTCGGGGATCGACCGACCCGTACAAAGAGTGCACTATAAATCCGCCGTGGCGTACGGACCGCTCCCATAAGAGTGAAGGAAATTACATATCGCTCGCGAGATATAAATTACGAAGCGACAACATGCGCACCCAGAATGTAAAGTTCATCTCACCACGATTCTTTCCAATTATTTAAGTAAATGAAAGCTCAGGGAAACAATAATATCTTACATGAGTACAAAACTTATAAGTCATTTATTTTCCTTTCATAATACTTTCCATAAATAATTTCTTTCATATTCCTTCCCGTAAGTCAATTCATTTCATAATATTTTTCCGTGAAAACAATTTCCTTCCATATTATTTTAAGATCCATAAATCTCAGAGAAACAAAACCACACAACAGGATATTATAATATACATATAATTCATTACAAGATGTATACATGGCATGATGTGGGGCCTAACTACCCGTACATAACAATAGTAGACGCTACGTACAGACTCTCATCACTTGGTACGTACGTAGCCCCAGAAAACAATTACACGTAGTGTGTAGAACACCTAAGGGGACAATCCCCTCTTACAAGGTTAGAAAGGAGACTCACCTCGCTCCGAAGATTCATCACCGGCTTCCAAGCCTCTACGACGACTAAAATGGATGCGCAACGCTCCCAAACTATCCAAATAACAATAATTCAATGAAATTATACTCAATAGATAATAACCAATTCAAATTACAAAGTTCCTCAGCCCGGCTCAATTAAATGACCAAAATGCCCTCGGGCGAAAATTCTTGAAGAAAATCCCTACCCGAAGCTTTACTAATTCAATTACACATTTTACTCAATTATTCATGCCCAATTAGTGACTAAAATCCAAATTTCCAAATTTCTAGGTTTTCTTCAAAATAATAATTTTTCCACAAATTTTCCCAAATTTTCATGTTCTAATCCATGATATAATCTTGTATTTAACTTGGAAATAAGTAGAATGATCTTACCTCTGAAGCTTGGTTGAAATCTTCCTTGAAATGCTCTCAAAATCCGTCCATGGTATTTGTAAAATGAGTTAAAATGGCCAAAACCCGCTAAATATCATTCTGCCCAGCACAGGACTTCTCCGCGATCGCAGGAGAGCCTTTGCGATCGCACATGCCACCCAGGACCCTTCTCCGTGATCGCACCAATAGACCTGCGGTTGCACAGGTCATCCCCTGTACCCTCACTCGCTCTCTTATGCGAACGCAGTAGCAGGCCTGCGATCGCACTGCTCTGCCTAGACCTTCTCCACGATCGCACACCAAAATCCGCGATCGCATAGACCAAAACCACTGCCCCTCAATTCCTTCTCTGCTATCACAAAGCAAAGGCTGCTGCCACGACCCCAAATCCTAACAGGTCGTGATGGCGCCTATCGTGGAACTAGGCTAGCCGACCATC
>ML280263.1:683-43555 GCA_005239495.1 Nicotiana undulata
TGATTTGGAACTATTCAGTAGAGGTTGGAAGGTTAATTGGTTTTATTATTGTTATGTTGTTGTTATAAATGTCAAAGTGTTGTGTACGTTGGCTTGTCTAGCGGGTTCAACGTTAGACGCAGTCACGGTCTGAAAGGTGGGATTTCGGATCGTGACAGAAAGCATAAGTTGAAAGCCTTTGTGTTCAGTACCAAATACTTTTTAGAGCATGGAAAGTCGAGTTCCAAAGGAATATGGAACAAGAGTTTCAAAGGAGGTGGGAAGAGGAGCGTGAACAAGTGGATATAAAATAATAAGCTGCTTTTCATGACCCGAATGCAACAGGTACTGCTTATATTTTTGTACTCTTCATAACCTGGTATGATCATAGAAGGAAACTGGATTCTATATCTTCAATATGTGGCTTTTTAATCCGAATCAACCTGAATGGACTTTGGAAGTGAATTGTAGTAATGACTTTGGAAGTGATTTGTAGTAATGACTGATACTTGTGTTTTTTTGTTAGACTGGATACGATATTGTAAGTATGCGTTATTTACATGCTCTTTTAAATATGGAACTTTAAAAGAGGCTTCTCCGATCTGATGTGTTAGCTTCTTCTAAAGCTTTTGACCCTTATGTTACAACAGTTTACTTCTATATATTACACCAAAGTATGTAACTAGCAAATTCCATCGAACTAGGTCCATTTTCTGCCATTAAGAAGTTTACCTTTTTTAGTATCTTTTCTATGAAAATAATTTGACAGTGCAATATCAAGATTGTACCATATCCTTCTAGGATTTAGGGTGAAAAAAATGTAAACAAGTCTTATGCACTTATTTATAACATACCATGTATCATCTATAGAATATCATTCTTAAAATACATCCCAGTTGAGCAACACATGATTTGTTTACTTGGTAGAATTATTGCACATTGAATTTTAGATGGATAGATATATGAACAATCTTCTTTCTGATAGAATAACTCCGATGTAATGCACACTGCCCTAGTTCTATTTAAAGTTGATCTGTCATTAAGTATTGGATCCTAGTCACCCCTTTTATTATTTTCATTACGTTACGAGAATTGTCAAAGTGATCTTATATTTTTTTCACTTTAATACAGGGACAAGGTCCAGGTTCATAAAAAATGGCGTAGACCAAGGAGGAGTTTGAAGGCACTTAATGTTTTTGAGCCATATGTATATGCGTAGAATGAAAATGAACATTAAACTATTGTGGAGTCGATATTGTAATTGATATTTTAGTAATGGAAGTAATTTTAATATTTTGCTTGAGAAATTCTTTTGGGTATTTGGTGGTCAATATTGGATTCTCTTAATACTTGTAGGCAATTGATAGAAATATATTTGTATTTTAATTTTCGACACTTGGTTGCCACCAAAAATGTAGTATAATTGTAGTCATTATAGTTGCTGAATGAATAAGTTTTAGTGGCGACAGAACCTTGTCACAAAAGATTATTTGTGCCGACTTGAGAGTTGCTACTGAAGGAATAATGCTTTTTGTAGCGACTACAGTCGCCTCTAAACATCGTTATTTATTGATAGTTTAATAGTTTTTGTGGCGAGTATAGTCGCTACTAGGCATTCTATAGTGGCGACATAATAGTTGCCACCGATGGTTAATAGTTTTAGCGGCAGCTAGGGTCGACACTAAAGGTCATTTACAGCAGCGACTTGGTTAAAATCTATTTTAGGGAACTAATTTTTGTGGCGTATATGTGTACCTTTTGTGGCGTATCCAGTCGCCACTAATTCATATCATTTGTGGCGACTCCTATATGTCATCACAAGAAATATTTAGTAACGGATTTACTTGCAGCAAGCTAATTGTCGTCACTAAAAACAATTAGCAGCGACTTTCAGGGATTTAGTAGCGACTTTTGTCGCCGCAAAATGTTCGATTTCTTGTAGTGTAAAAAATACACTTTTTAAGATTAGCAAATAAAAGTTATTTTCTAAGAACTTCAAAAAGTTGTTTTAGGTGTTATACATGCTCCTCTAAAGTGTTACAAAAGGTCAAGATATCATCAAAGTACACCACAACAAATTTTCCATGAAACTCCTTAAAGATATGATTCGTTAATCTCATGAAAGTGCTAGGTGCATTAGTCAAGTCAAAGGCATAACTAACCACTCATAAAGCCCATATTTGGTCTTAAAAGTATTTTTTTCATTCATCTCCAGGATTCATTCGAATCTGATGGTAACCACTTTTTAGATCAATTTTAGAAAATATTTTGGATCCATGTAATTGATCCAACATGTCATCAAGACGAGGAATATGATGGAGATACTTTACCGTTATCTTGTTGATTTCTCTACAATCCATGCACACCTCCAAGTTCCATCCTTCTTGGGTACCAATAGGACGGGAACAAAGCAATGGCTCATGCTCTCTCTCAGAAAGCCTTTCTCAAGCAACTCCTCAACTGGCCTTTGAAGCTCTTTTGTCTCTTCTGGATTACTCCTATAAAAATACCTATTTGGGATTTGTGACCCAGGCATAAAATCAATTTGATGCTCAATGCCACGTAAAGGTGGCAATCCATTAGGAATATCTTCAGGAAAGACATCTTCAAAATCCTGCAAAAGAGAAGAAATACTACTTGGTAAAGAAGAAGTTAGTATCTCAGAATTAATCAAAGCTTCTTTGTAAGTAAGTAGTATTATAGGCAAACCCTCTTTTCTTGCATTTAAACACTCTTTGGTTTTATATAGAAACTCTCTTTTTTCCTTTCCTTAGCCTTTTTTCCACTCACCAAGACTTTCTATTTTTTCACTCAACCCCAATTTTATCTCTTATCTCAAATTGCTTCCCTCTCTCTGTTTCTCTCGGCCATCTCTCTCTTTTTTTCTAACTCTTGGACTCCTTTCTTTTCTTTTCCCTCAATCTCACTTTTTATCCATACCCTTGGTTTTGCCATTGTTTCCCTTAATCTCTTCTGATCTTCAAACACTTGAGAAGGAGATAAAGGTGCAAGAGTAAATTTTCTGCCATTAAGCTCAAGAGAATATATATTCTTCCTTCCATCATGAAAAACATTCCTATCACACAGCCAAGGACGACCCAGTAAGATATGACAAGCTTGCATAGGGATTATGTCACAAAGAATATTATCCTCATATGTAAAGACCCGGTCGGTCGTTCCATAGAATTTGAATTATTATTGTTGTTATTGCCTTGTTATAAATTGGTTATACTGTTATTGATGTGTTAGAGTTGGTAGGATTGAAATTGAAGTAATTATAATGAGAATTTAGCCGCTTAGTCTTTAAAAATAGCCTTGAAGTTGGGAAAAGTCAACTGAGAGTTGACTTATTGGTAAACGACCTCGGAATTCATATTTTATGGCTCGAATAGCTTAGTTAGGTGATTTGGGACTTAGGAGTATGTTCAAAAAAAAATTGTGATGTCCGGTGTAGAATTAGGCTTGAATTGGCGAAAGTTAGTTTTGGTGATTTCCGGCCGGCAGTTGAAAATAGGCTATCGGGGTCAGAATGGAATTTTGACAGTTGGAACAGGTTTTTAATGTCATTGTGGACTTGTCTGCAAAATTTCAGGTCAATCAGAGTTGATTTGGATAGTTTCGGCATCATTGGTGGATTTTAGAAAGATCAAAGTTCTTAGGCTTGAATTCGATGTTAATTTGGTGTTTTGATGTTAATTTTAGTGTTTTGAGAGTGCAACTAAGTTTGAATGATCATATGTGAGGTGTTGGTATGTTTGGTTGGGGTCCCGAGGGGCTCGGGATTGATTTCGGGTGATTAACGGACTCATTTGGACTTGAATACATAGCTGGTTTTTCTGGTTTTTGTGCACATCAATTTCCTTCACTGCGATTGCGGGGGAAGTAATGCGATTGCGGAGAGTAAATTGGGGCAGGCAAAGTTTGTTCTGTGCGATCACAGGTGTGTAGGTGCGATCGCATAGCATAGAGGGGATAGGCAGTGCGGTCGCAGGTGTGTTTGCGCGATCGCACAGGGGAAATTGGCGCGCGTGTGAGGAAACACTATGCGGTCGCCTGCCTTGAGCTGCGATTGCGGAGGTCAAATTGAGGAACACTGTGCAATCGCGGGGCGTTGACCGCGATCGCGGAGAGCAAAATAACTGGGCAGTTATATAATTAAACCCTCCGCGACTTAAACTCTTATTTCATCATTTGTGTACGGACAGGGAGCTTTTTGGGCGAATTTTGAAGGAGACAATCAGTGGGTATCACAGAGGTAAATAATTTGATTATTAAAACTCGTTTATGGGTGATTTTATACCATAATCCCAGCATTTAATTCATGAAAAACAGTAGAGAAATAGGATTTTGAGGCATTAGATCATGAGACCTTCAAGGGTCGATTTGAGGGGTCAAACGAACTCCGATTTTGGTGTTCTTTATATGTACGGAATCGTGAGAAGATGAAGAACGCTTTTCTTTAAAAATTTCTGAGTTTCGGGATGCGGGACCGGGGATCGGGTTTTGACCGAATTAGGATTTTTGAGCCAAATTCGATATTTTTCAATTGGAATTTATTCCTTAAGCATCTATTGATGATAAAAATCTGAACTTGGTAGATTTGGAGCCTTCGGAAGTTGATTCGAGAGGCAAGGGCATTGGAAAGCTCTTGGCTAGTTGGGTACGTAGTTGTTTGTGGCTAGGAAGGGAGCATGAAGCTCTCATATTTATCATAGGATATATGGCGTATGCTGTATTTTGTGTATAGTGGAAAGTGGCATATGTGAAGCCACGATTCAGTTCTGGAAGGAAGGTCAGAACTGGCAGTTTCAGATGATTAGGTAAAGGATATCACTATTTGGTGGCTGGATGAGAGTATACATTCATAAAGGACAATGTGCTTAAGGCAATGTGTTTGAGTAAGGGTGCATCATTGGTGTTACGGCGCTCTCTTGTTTGATCGACTGCCGATATTCAAGTTGTTGGTGGCACAGAAGAATTATAGGAGTATCCCCGTGGAATGATAAAGTATTATAGACATGTTATATATTTGAGTGGTGGAATTGGGATTAGATATAGTGATTGGTGCGCCTCATGGATTTTGAGACTGGGAGTTTTCATGAACATTATAGTTGTGAACTACGAGGATGCGAGAAAAGCTAGTCAGGTGTTAGTATATGTCATGATTCAGTCGTTATGAACGTTTAGGGAGTTATCTACCTGTTGTGGGTGACCAGAGTTAACTTAGAGTTATTGGTAGGCCAGTATGGGTGTGTGATCTGTACCGAGTCGGAATTGTTGACTTCGAATTTCTATTGTTGAGGGAGGTACCATTTGGTTGTCACTGAGCTTATTCGTGTTTTGGAGTGATCTATGAGTTACCTTTCGGCATTTCGAGGAGTTGTGATCGTTGGTTATATATGTGCCTAAGGTGTAGTTCTATCGGGGGCTTTATTAGCTAGATTTGAGTGAGGTAAGTAACTGGGTGTGGTGGGATTGAGACGTATCGGTTATGTTCTTTCTGGTTCGGGTGGCATGGTATCGTCCGATTTCCCCGTGGTTATGACAATGCACTTTGAGTAATTGATGTCTAATATCACATGGTTATTGATTTTGAGCAAGGTGGCTTGGAGTAATGTCATGTGGTCCAGCGTTGGATGGGATCACGCTTTGCAGCTCAGTTAGGTAGAGGTATGATCCTTGGTGTCGGATTTGTGTGATATGATTTCACGATGTGTATCAGGATTTTAGCATGATGTGGTAATGGCAAGAGAAAGGGCAGGATAGTCCTCTCGTGTGAGCCTTCTCTATTTTATGAATTGAGCTCTTGGGATGCTGTTATTGAGTGCACGAGTTGCACAAGTTATGGCTCTGGATGGTATAGTGCTATTGATGATGACCAGACGAATGGTTACTAGTTCCTGCGTAATCCTTTCATCATTGGCAGTATATGAAAGTGTTAGAGCGAGGCATGATTTGATAAGAGGGTATGTACCGGTATTGAGTTGTTTGAACAACTATTATGGTTAGGAGTTATCGCTATGAGTGGTTGAGACGCGCGGTATATTATGTGATTCCGTCTTGAGTTACGGATATGAATTGTACAGTGTGCTCAGACTTATTCAGTTTATAGTTGTGGGAATTGGAACTTGTAAATTATTTCAGAAGTGGAAACTTGGTTTTAAGGTTTATGGGTCAGGATTTGATAATGAAATTTCAGTTATGTTGTGTTATTAGACCTATATGGGGTAGAGTGATGTGGGATCACCTCTGAATATGTGCATGGTACGTTACACAGCATTTTGGTGGTGTTTGGAACAACTCTAGAAACGTTCGAGGACGAATGTGTGTTTAAGTGGGGGAGAATGTAACGACCCGGTCGGTCGTTCCGTAGAATTTGCATTATTATTGCTGTTATTGCCTTGTTATAGATTGGTTATACTGTTATTGATGTGTTAAAGTTGGTAGGCTTGAAATTGAAGTAATTATAATGAGAATTTAGCTGCTTAGTCTTTAAAATAGCCTTGAAGTTGAGAAAAGTCAACTAAGAGTTGATTTATTGGTAAACGACCTCGGAATGTGGATTTTATGGCTCGAATAGCTTCGTTAGGTGATTTGGGACTTAGGAGTATGTTCAGAATAATTTTGTGATGTACAGTGTAGAATTAGGCTTGAATTGGCGAAAGTTAGTTTTGGTGATTTCCGGTCGACAATGGAAAATAGGCTATCGGGGTCGGAATGGAATTTCGACAGTTGGAACAGGTTTGTAATGTCATTTTGGACTTGTCTGTAAAATTTCAGGTCAATCGGAGTTGATTTGGATAGTTTCGGCATCATTGGTGGATTTTAGAAAGATCAAAGTTCTTAGGCTTGAATTCGATGTGAATTTGGTGTTTTGATGTTAATTTTAGTGTTTTGAGAGTGCAACTAAGTTTGAATGATCATATGTGAGGTGTTGGTATGTTTGGTTGGGGTCCCGAGGGGCTCGGGATTGATTTCGGGTGATTAACGGGCTTATTTGAACTTGAATACATAGCTGGTTTTTTTGGTTTTTGTGCACAGCAATTTCCTTCACTGCGATCGCGGGGGAAGTAAATTGGGGCAGCCGAAGTTTGTTCTGTGCGATCGCAGGTGTGTAGGTGCGATCGCAGAGCATATAGGGGATAGGCAGTGCGGTCGCAGGTGTGTTTGCGCGATCGCACAGGGGAAATTGGCGCGCGTGTGAGGAAACACTGTGCGGTCGCCTGCCTTGAGCTGCGATCACGGAGGTCAAGGTGAGGAACACTGTGCGATCGCGGGGCATTGACCGCGATCACGGAGAGCAAAATAACTGGGCAGTTATATAATTAAACCCTCCGCGACTTAGACTCTTATTTCACCATTTGTGTACGAACAGAGAGCTTTTTAGGCGAATTTTGAAGGAGAAAATCAGTGAGTATCACAGAGGTAAATAATTTGATTATTAAAACTCGTTTATGGGTGATTTTAGACCATAATCCCAACTTTTAATTCATGAAAAATAGTAGAAAAATAGGATTTTGGGGCATGAGATTATGAGACCTTCAAGGGTCGATTTGAGGGGTCAAACGAACTCCGATTTTGGTGTTCTTTATATGTACGGAATCGTGAGAAGATGAATAACACTTTTCTGTATAAAAAAATTTGAGTTTCGGGACGCAGGCCCAGGGGTCGGGTTTTGACCGAATTTGGAATTTTGAGCCAAATTCGATATTTTTCAATTGGAATTTATTCCTTAAGCATATATTGATGATAAAAATTTGAACTTGGTAGATTTGGAGCCTTCGGAAGTTAATTCGAGAGGCAAGCGCATTGAGGAATAATTCCGGGCTAGTTTTGAGGTAAGCAATGTCTTTAAATCCTGTCCTGAGGGTATGAAACCCTGGACTATGCACCCTTTCGCGGGTTTTGAAATGAAAAGGTTGGAACTTTGGAAATATCTTCCGTACTTAGGCGACTATTGAGTTTCGAACCCGATTTTTAAGCCTATGCTTAATTAGTATTATTTTATTATAATATGATTTGGGTTGTAAGTCGTGTTTGGGGCCTAGTGCCGATCTGTTTTCCCTTTGAGGGTTGTGTTACTATATTTTCCTCACAGATATGCTATGATTTTGCACTCAGTCTTTTCCTGATAAATATTTTTGACACTCAGAGTATTTTGATACTATTTATTGAAAAATAAAATACTGTTTTGGGACGAGAACCCGGTATGTTTATGGCCTAAGGGCAAATTGAGAGTATCTGACTGAGTGGTGAGGAGGCTTTCAGGCCTCAGGAGTGTGGTGAGGAGGCTTTCAAGCCTCAGGAGTGTGGTGAGGAGGCTTTCAGGCCTCAGGAGAGTGGTGAGGAGGCTTTCAGGCCTTATGTTATTATTGCGCTTGGGCTGTAGGAGCCCCTCCGGAGTCTGTACACACCCCCAGTGAGCGCCGGTACCGATATTGAGTGATGATTGCCCGCGGGGCTGATACTGAGTGATGATGATAGTGAGTGATGATTGATACTGAGTGATTGAGAAGATGCCTGAGGGCAACTGTTACTAGAAATGATTTTGGCCCGAGGGGCAGATTTATTATGATTTTTCTAAGTCTTCGAACTACAATTTACTTCATTTTCGAACTGGTTTTTACTGAGAATTTTACTGAGATATGCAGATATTTCACATGTTTTCAAAGGATTTCTGAAAACTGATTTCGAATTTATTATTTGATAAATATTACATGGTGACTTAGTGTTTTACTGGTTTTGTGGAATTGTGTATCTGTACTGTGTGTTTATATTACTCAGACTATGATTTAGTTTTATTACTACTGAGTTGGCGTACTCATAAAGACTCCATGTGCCTCTGTGCACAAATCCAGGTACTAGCTCGCAGCAGTAGCTGACGCAGGTTCGATAGCAGCATTTCACGGGATTCGAGGTAGCTGTCAAGCGTCCACAGCTTCTCCATTTCACTTCCTTATTTAGTTTTAGTATTTGAATCAAAGACATATATTATAGTTTTAGCAGAGTTAGATTTATTTATTCTTAGATGCTCATGACTATTGACTCCAGTTCTTGGGAGGTTTGTTAGATTATTATTGGGACGTTAAGACTTAACTATATTACTTGATGCTATGGTTGCATGCTTGTTATTAAATTGCAAACTGTTATAATTGAATAAACGCGTAGTAAGGTGATGGTTGGCTAGCCTAGTTTCACGATAAGCGCCATCACGGCCTGTTAGAATTTGGGGTCGTGACATCATATCTACCAACATTGAATGAAATCATGCATTATTTGTTCACCTTTAGTTCACAACTATCATTTAACTATTAGAGTCTATAAGGAGTAGGATGTTTCATGTATGCAAGTCCCAGTTTTTCCAAAACGTATGAACTTACCACATTAGCACAACTACCACTATCAATGATCATAAACATGTTTTCCCCTTTATCCCACACCTAGTATGAAATATATTCTCCCTTTGTTCTTCGCTATTTCTTCCCAAATTGATAGTCATAATCCTCCTAACTACCCCAATCATGCCATCATTAAAATGTAGTTCTACTTCATCTTCATCTTCACTCACACCTCTCTCCTCTTCCTCACATTTATTACTCTCATGTTTTACTCATAATCATCTTAGCCACCCCACTCATACCAATATGAGGCAGTTCTACATCGTCTTCATCACTCATATCTCACTCTTCTTCTCCCTCACTTTTTTCACTCCCATATCCCCTTCTTCTCTAAGAATGATGTTTCTTGTACTTGGGCATTCATGCATCATATGTCCCCTTCCTTTACATTTATGACATTGAATAGAACTAGAAGATGTAGAAGGTTTAAGGTTAAAGGTTTTACCTCCCTCTTTGTTATCAAATTTCCCTTTACCCTTGTCTTCTTGAGGTCTAGAAGAACTCTGCGTCTCTAGATTCGTCCATGACTTCTTAGAGATGGTGTTTGACCGATCTTACCACGAGCTAGTTTGATCTCTTTTATTTTGCTTTTCTACCTTTACAGAGAAATCAACTAACTCATCTATTGTTACATATTTTTGTAATTCTACTACATCAGCTATTTCCTTATTTAAACTATTTAAAAACCAAGCCATTGTAGCATCTTCCTCCTCCATACAATTAGCTTGGGTCATAGCCATATCCATAGCCTTAAAGTATTCATCCACAAACATGGACCCTTGCTTCAATGTTTGAAGACATTGTTGTAGCTCTCTTTGAAAGTGTGATGGCACAAATCTCTTCCTCATCACCCTCTTCATCTCAGCCCAAGTAGCAACTGGTGCTTGTCCTTCTTGCAATCTATCCCTAGTAAGATTTTTCCACCAAATAGCAGCATAGTCAGAAAACTCAACAACAACAAGTTTAACCTTCTTACCTTTAAAGTAGTTGTGACAGTCAAAGATAGCATCAACCTTTCTCTCCCCATCAAGATACAAGTATGGATCCCTTATTCCCTTGAAAGATGGCAACTTCATCTTTATACTACTTATATTGTCATCTTCTACTATACCTCTTTGTCCCCTCCTATCTCTTCCCACCCTATCAAAATCAATATCAGTAAAGTCATCAGTAGGGTTTTCTTGATTTACAATGGGAGCAATGGGTATATTTCTCCTAGCATGGGACCTAACATTATTTCCCCTTCTAAGTTCAGCTATAGTATCATTTTGCTCAGCAATGGTGTCCCTCATTTCTTGGAATTGCAAATTCCACCTTTCGAATTGTTGATGCATAGCTTGCAAGGTAAAATCATTTCTTTCTTTGATTTCATCTTCTTGGAGAACCCTTTGTTCATCATCACTACATGTACGCGACATCTTGAGAAAAATAATTAAACTATATCCCACAAATTGGCTTTTCCCTCAATTGTTCCCACACACACTTGCCTTTTTTCTCTCTCGTATAACCTATGAACAAAATACTTTGTAGATTTATAATTAAACCCAACTCGCATGAAGTTCTTAGTAGTTAAATATAGATTTTTGGGGAATGAATTAAAGAATAACCAAATCCTAGAAACAGTAGGCTCGGTTGAAACAAGACACGAACAAAAAAGAAAGGATTATATACTTAGATGAGAAACAGTAAGAAAAATTGATTTTTTTTCTTATCTTTGAAATCTAGGATCCCCTCTTTTTGTTTCATTTGTTAATAAAGAAATTTCTTAGAGAGTAAGAAATTCTTTTCTTTTTTAACTGATTCTCATTTTTTTGCTTTTTTTTAAACCTTTTTTTTCAAGTTACTATTCACAATGCTACAGTAACGTTTTTTATTTTTCTTTTTTGCTCTAAATATTCAAGAAATCCCGAGAATTATCAAGAACGAAATCTTGATAGAACCGCTCTGATACCACTTGATAAAAAACAGGTCAGGAATCCAAACTAGAGTAAGAATTTGAGAAGAAAATGCGGAAACAATAACAATACGGAATTGAACGACAAGAATTAAAGTGCAGAAAATAAAGGATATGGGAATATTCAGGGAAAGAATTCCAAGAACTTCCAAGAACGCAAGTTCTATAGCCTTGACAAGATCCAAGCAACAACGTTTTGATTTATTAAAGAAATCAAACGCCTTTACTTAAGAATAAATAAAAAATAATAGATTCGGATCTTGACCGCTTTACGAGTAACTTGAGACAATAATTAATAACTAGTATTAATTGCATTATAATAATACCACAAAGAAATCAATGATATCACAATAAAGAAGTTATCTTACTACCTTGAACTATGAACTAGTAAAGGTTGAAAGATGAATCTCAAAGCATAGGTAACAAAGGTTCAAAAGAACTCTCAAAGTATAATATTATTAATCAATAATCAAGTACCACAATGAATGAAAAGAACTCCTATTTATAGGAGTAAAAAGTCCTTAAAACTAGGTAGGGTGGTTGACAAGGCAAACCCTAACTTGGAGGCTAAACTAAATACTAGAAAACCTAATAAAAATAAAAGGGCGGGCGGCCAAATCCCTTTGGGGCAGATTTGGGCCTTAAAACTGCTAGTTTGGGCCATTGTTTTGGACTCCAATTGGACTCCTTTTGAAACACCCCCTTTTGGACCTCTTTTAAGCTCATTTTAAGCTCTTCTAGGTGACCTTTTGATGGACTTCAAGGGCTTACGTCGGGACCCAATCTTCCTTCTGTTGGACTTCAATTTGGTCCACCAAATAATTCTAAAACTTGGACAATTCATCGCCTTTGGAGTTGAGCTCTTCCTCTATAATTAAATGCTTCTTTATTTGCCTTTGAAGTCCAGCAACCTTAGTCTGCAATTCTTTAGCTTGAGATCTTGTAAATGACCTTCTTGGAGCTTCCAAAACTCTATCCTTGTCCTTGATGCTATCACTTTGGGACTACGAGGCAGTACCTCAGGAGTGCCCTTGTTGATTTCCTCTATTTGTTGTATTGTTTTGTTGTTGTTGTTGTTGTTGTTGTTGTTATTGTTGTTGTTGTTCCTTAACTTGTAAGAATCTTGTTTCCTTACGTGTTGTAATTCTCTTCTTTGATTCCATGTTGTTTCTTCCAGTGAATTTCTATTGTTACACTTCTCCGTCATTTCATTATATCATTATATCTTCTGCCTTATTTCTTATTATTTCCAGTAAGGCCATGACCTAACCTCGTCACTACTCTACCGAGGTTAGGCTTGGGCACTTACTGAGTACCGTTGTGGTGTACTCATACTACTCTTCACATCTTTTTATGTAGATCCAGGTACTTCCTACTAGAGCAGGTATCAGTGAGCTAGTCCGTACGTGGAGACTTCAAGGTATATCTGCCATCGTCCGCAGACCACGGAGTTCCGCTCTATCTTTACTATGTTGTTTCCTTATCCTCATTAGACTCAGATGTATAGAGATATTTAGTATTTCTCTTTAGAGCTTATGACTTATATCTAGCGGATTTTGGGAGTTGTTTATACTCTGAGTTGCAGATTTTACTTATTACAATTGTTGATGTTTTGAATTTAGCTTAATATTTCAGTTATTCCGCATACTTGTTAGGCTTATCTAATCTTAGAGATTAGGTACCGTCACAACATCCTACGGAGGGAAATTGGGTTCGTGACATAAAACTAGAATAAAGTGCAAAAATCCATAACAACCGAAATATCTAAACACAACCCTAGATCTGGTGTCACAAGTGCACGAGCTACTAGAACAATACAGAAAAAGGTCTAAATGAAAGTAAAGTTGTTTGAAAGAAAATATACAGCTAAGATAGTCAACCCGAGCAACTGTACCTCAAATCTCCGTACGATAGTCAACCCGAGCAATCTACTGACTGACGTTGGAACCGGCTCCAAAATTCGCACAAGAAGTATAGAGTGTAGTATGAGTACAACCGACTCCATGTACTTTGTAAGTGTCAAGCCTAACCTCGATGAAGTAGTGACGAGGCTAAGGCGAGTCACTTACAATAACATGTATGCAGTATAAAATAATGACAGGAAAGGAAAATACGAAAACGAAATAGGGAGTTAACTTATGAAAATAACTCAATCCTCAAAGAAAACCAGTAAATGCCAGAAATACCAATTCTTAGAGTCTCGTATGAAGTATCGAAGCCAACACAATACATAAGGAATAGAAACACATAAACTATTGCGGCGTGCAACCCGATTCCACTGTATAACATTATCCTCCCTTATTCCACCATGTAAATATCAATAATAATAATAATAATAATAATATAAGTAAATATATGTTGCAGCGCGCAACCCGATCTCACCATATAATCAGAGTCAATATCATAATCCTCCCTTATTTCACCATATCAATCCACTCTTATTTCACCGGTTGCGGTGCGCAATCCGATCCCACCGTGTCAATATAAACCCTCCCTTATTTCACCATACCAATCTACCCCTATTTCAATTGTTGCGGCGCGCAACCCGATCCCACCGTACAATATAAATAAATCAAAAAGTGTAATCAATTTAACAACTCGAATAACAAGAATCTACAATTAACGAATATGAAGCAGAATCAGAAAGGAAATCTCGTCCCAAATTAAGTATTCACTATAATTAATACTAAGCAGTAAGACAAGTCAAATAACTGACAACTAAAGGGTACAAGTAAGTCAGTTAAGGCAAGTAAAAGTTAATCATAGAAGCATGGGAGAATCTAACATTTTTAACACGAGAATAATAAATGACAAGTAGCAAATAAAGACATGGGAAGCATTTAAAACATGTAACAGTTAAGACATTAAGTAAAATAATTAACAAAATACGAAAAAGCAGGGAAACAAGTATTTTGACGACGTATATACACTCGTCACCTCGCATATACACCGCTACACATGAATTCACATAACACATAGCTCAAGGGTTCCTAATTCCCTCAAATCAAGGTTAAACCCACCATTTATCTCACTCGCAAGCATATCAAAGCTCTACCGAGGACTTTCCTCTAAAATTCTCCTCCAAACCAATCGAATCTAACAAAAATTGACTCAATAACATCAAATAATGCTAAGAAATTAAATTACAATATATAAAGTTAAGATTTTTAAACTTTGCCCAAAAAGTCAACAAAACTCAACGCCAGGCCCGCTTGGTCAAAACCCGAGATTCGGATCAAAACTCAATCACCCATTCACCCGCGAGCCCGCTTGTGTAATTAGTTTTAAAAGTCGACCCCAATTTGAGGTCTAAATACGAAAATTGTAAAAATCCCTAATTCTTCCCAAATTCCTAATTTTCTACCATGAAAGAACAAAGATTAAGGCCAGAAATTAATGAGTGATGATGGAAATGGAAGAAAATAAGTTAATGTATACTAACCAATGAAAGGATGATGAATTTTCTCTTTAAAATCGCCTCCAGACCGAGCTCAAATGGAAAGATGGTGAAAAAATGAGTGAAATCTTGATATTTATAACCCTAAATGACCGCTCAGAAGGCTTACCTATTTTTTTCCCAATCTGTCACGTTTTTAGAACTTTATATGATTGGGAGCCAGGTGTTAATCACGTTCGCGATACACCTGATGCGTTCGCGACTGCCCAATTGGCTTATGCGATCGCGGAATACTCTACGTGTTCGAGTAGGCTTAGCCCACCTTGTCTTCGCATTTGCGAGCCTGAGCCCGCGTTTGCATAGAGTAATTTCCATTTCCCAGCCTCGCCTCTCTAACAATACGCGTTCTTGATGGTGTGGTCGTGTTCGCGAAAGGCAGACCCCTCACTGCTTCGCGTTTGCGACCAAAGCCTCGCGTTCGCATTGAGTATAATCCACCCCCAGTCCCAACTACTCTTCGCAATCGCAGGAGTATCTTCGCGATCGCGAAGAAGCATGCACCAGAAACCAACAGAAGTCAAGAAAACCTGAAATTTCGAAGTTCAAATCATTTGTAGCCTATCCAAAACTCACTCGAGCCCTCGAGGCTCCAAACCAAACATGCACACAAGTCCAAAAATATAATACGAACTCGCTCGCGCGCTCAAAATAACAAAATAACACCTAGAACTACGAATTGGATAAAACAAAAAAAAATTCAAAGAAACTTAAGAACCTTCATTTTAACAACCGGACGTCCTAATCACGTCAAATCAACTCCGTTTTGCACCAAATTTTTATACAAGTCATAAATACTGTAATGAACTTATACCAAGATTTGGAACCAAAATCCGAATCCGGTAGCAACAAAGTCAACCACGATCAAACTCGGAATTTCTTTAAACCTTTAAACTTCTAGTTTTAAACAAATTATGATAAATCAAGTTAGAGACTTCCAAATTCGATTTCGGGCATATGCATGCGCCCCAAATCATGATACGAACCCAACGAGACCGTTAAAATACTGATCCGGGTCTGTTTGCTCAAAACGTTGACCGAAGTCGACTCAAATGAATTTTAAGGCACAATTTCACATTTTCGCTAATTTTTCACATAAAAACTTTCCGAAAAAAGACGCGAATTGCACACGCAAATCAATGTAGGCTAAACGGAGCTAATCAAAATTTTAAAACACATAAATGAAGGTTAAAATTATAAATAACCTATCGGGTCATCACAGAAGGGAGGGGTAAATAATTGAAAAACTTCCATAATACTAACGCTTCGACAATCACAAGGTGCAAAAGTTCAATTTTCTAACATTTGAGACAGAATTTGTTGTGGATAAAGGAATAATTTAAATATCAAATCTTTATTTGAGATAATATTAAGAATTTGAATCCACAAAAAATAATTATTTTCTTTAATGTCTAGAAAAAGTATTATGTGGTTGAACTAACTAATTTAAAATTTATTTGAATGAAGTAATTAGCAAAATAATCCAATTTCATTCTTTTTTCAAATTCATCGTACAAGTAATATAATTTTTCGAGTTGATTTTCATGAAATATTATCATCGATGAAAGAAACCAAAAGAATCGAACAAACTCGATTATAATATGATATAATATAATATTAGTTAAATTACGTACAATATTTGTGATTACACATATAGTTTATATCATTAGATATTAATATGTTAAGTTATATCTCACCTGACAAGCACAAAAAAAGTATATTTATGACGAGATGTCAGGTGAGATATAACTTAACATATTAATATCCAATGATATAAACTATATGTGTAATCACAAATATTGTACGTAATTTAACTAATTCATCAACTTGCATGATATTGAATTTAGTTATTGTGTCAATAATAATATTTATTTTCATTATTTAAACTAACATTATATTTATTTATGGTTAATGTCTATATTTTTATATGATTGACGTTACATACATGCAGGGACGTACGCAGGACCTTTTGTAAGCGGTGTCGAAATTTAAAGTGATGAAAAAATTACTACAATAAATATGGGATATAAGAAATAGAGATGAGCAACACCACCAAATCCTGTCACTTAGAAATTAAAAGTTATAGAGGATGGGAACGTTTTCGTAGTTACGGTTCACCGAAGAGGACACAATTCTATTTTTTTTTTAAACAAAAGAGGCTTTAAAGAAAGAAAAATGCGAGGAAACGCTTACGTAGTATTCGAACCGCAGACCTCAACATTGCAAGAGAGATGCCTGACCATAAGATTAATGTGTTGGGCTACAAGTATTTTAGCGGGAGAAATTCAAAAATGGCCAGATTTAAAAGTTGTCATTCAAAAATAGTCACACTTCTAAAAGTAATCGAATTTTTGTCACTTTTCATGTAAAGATAAATCTAACCGAAAACGCTGTTCAAAATCCGGAAAATACTCCAGTACATTATACTGGAGTTCCAGTATAAGTATACTGGAACTCCAGCATAATATAATGGAGTTCCAGCAAAGTATACCGGTCAAGTATAATATGCTGGAAGTTCATACACAGGTGCTCGAATCTCCAGTGTATTATGCTAGAACTTTCCGCGTGTTGGAGTTCTAGCATAATATGCTGGAAGTTCATACACAAGTGCATCGAACTCCAGTTTATTATGTTGGACCGGTCTCTGTTGCAGTAAAATAGTGGCTATCTTTCAATGACTTGGCAAACGCTGGCTATTTTTGAATGACCCGTCCGAAAACTGGCTAGCCTGTGCTATTTTTACTATTTTAGCTCATGGGTCTATTTGGGATGAGCCAAAATTAACCCATTATTTTTATAGCTCATTCTGACCCATGAAGTAGCCCAAATACAATCCATGAAGCTCACTCAAAACAAAGGGATCTCAACCCAACTTATCCTGAAATTTACTTACTTAGTTGACCCATCATTAGTTTTTGTATCTAAGTTTAAAAATGAGAATCAAGATACTTAAGTTTTAGGTTGTGTTTGGTGTGTTTGGTGTGTTTTCCCATTTTCCACCGTTTGGTTGCACAAAATAGGTTGAATATTTTGTGTCTGCACCACTCACCCATCCCCTGCAATTTTTTTCTTCGTATTTTCAATTTTTTCCGTTTTTCTGTACCACCCACCCACCCCAACCCCTACCCGACCCTCAAAATATTTTCGACTTACACATTTTAAATACTAATTTGTTATTTAAGAAAATATATTTTGATTCTCAAATACTAATAGTATTTATTTACCTTTCATACAAAAGCTTTGTTTATGCAAGATGCGCATGGTTCTAAAATATGGGTCAAGTTGGGCAGATTGAGCTATGACTCATTATTTAGCCTATTTTGACTCAACTCATCTTAGCCCAAGTACATTTTGGACTGGACTATGCAATGACTCATTTATTGACCTAACACATCTTGACCCGCCCAAATTCAACACAACCCACCCATTTACCACCCCTAATTTTATTCACGTTTAATTATTTGCTATGGTAATCAAACATAATTTTGAACTTCAGGTAATCATAAATTAATATGTTGTCATAGTACAATAGTAAATTTATCCTAAAGAAAGTTAAATATTACATAACTCATTAATCTAGTTGTTTGCTTAACAACTTTACTTCAAATACTAACGTAATCATTATTACACCATAAGACATGGCTTAAATTTTTTCATAGTTTATCTTGGAGAAAAGAATAAAAGTATTTTCTTATATTCTTTTTTTTTTTACTTGGGGATCAAGAACTTTGCCTTATAAATATGGGTCATCTTACTTCATTTGAATCATCCCATATTTTGAATAAAAACTCATTTTGAGTTTTCTTATAATAGAAAGTTTTATTATATTCCATAGAGATATTGTTAGCAAACACTTTGAATGAACCTCTTCTTTGTGAGCGATTATAGCGGGGTTATTCTCTTGGGATAATTAGAGTTTCATCTCTAATTTTTTTACTCTCTTTTGTGTATCAGTTGTTATAGTGAAAGTGCACCTCTCCGCTCGTGGACGTAGGTCACCTTGACTAAACCACGTTAAATTTTGTGCTTTCTTTATCTTCTTTAACTGACATTATTATCAACTTGCATTGTCTTTATTATTTTTATTATAACATTATTGGGCTAAATTCCGCACTACTCAGGTTCTCGATCCTAACAGTATCAGAGCCGGATCTTACCGACTTAGATTCAGTAGCCAGTATGACTTTAACAAAGATGACTTAGACTTGGCGTTGTAAGGAAACGAGAAGAAGCCGGATAAAATGACGGACGAGGAGTTTACCGTCATAGACAAAAAGCCAAAATCAGGTATTATCTTAAATCTATCAAACGAGGTTTTACGTGAAGTTTATGTAGAAATCACAGCCAAAGGCATGTGAGAAAACTTAAAAACCTTATATATGAAGAGGGCGGTGGAAAATAGACTTTACCTGAAGAAGAAGCTTTATACGATTCGTATGGGTGAAGCTACCTCTATTCTCTCTCATCTTGACACCTTTGATTCCATTCTTATGGATTTGAGCAATATAGTCGCTGAAATTAAAGATGAGGATCAAGTCGTGTTACTTCTTTGTTCTCTACCTCCATCTTTTAAGCATATAAGGGATACTAGTATGTTTTATGCTAAGGATAATATCTCTTAAAAGGATACTAAATCTATCTTAAAAACAAAAGAACAGATAGATAGCGATATTACTGGGGAAGCCAGAAGTTGGCTTGTTTGTTAAGGGTAAATATGATTCAACATCGAGATACAAAAATTTAGAGTGTCACTATTGTCATAAGAAAGATCACAATATTTCCGAATGCTATAAGCTGACAAATAAAGAAAAGCATAAGGAAAAGAAAAATGAGCACAAAGATACTTACAGCGCGGAAGCTAGTGTAGCAACTGATGAGATTGAAGGAACTATATTTTTAGCAACTGATATTAGTTTCAGATCAGACAATGAGTGAATTTTAGATTCGTATTGTTCGTATCATATGTGTCCCAGTAGGGACTTATTTTCTACATATGATTCGATTGAAGGTGGCGTTGTCCAATTGGGTAACAATGCTAATGTAACGTTATTGGAAATAATACAATTCGGATCAAAATGCATGATGGTGTGGTGAGAACTCTCACTAATGTTAGATATGTTCCTGAGTTGAAGAACAATCTCATCTCTTTGGGTACTTTAGAAACTCTTTGGTGCAAATTCACTAGTGAAGGTAGAGTTCTAAAAAATTTCAAGGTGCTCTTGTGGTCATGAAAGCACACAGGTTGTATATTTTATTAAGATCTACTGTTATATTCACTACTATAGTTTCGATATCAGATAAGTGGTATTATCACTTTTAACCGACACCAGAAATTTTTGAACAGAACCGTGAGCGTCTCTCTCTCTAAAAATTTCTCTCTCGCCTCTCTCTAAAAAGCCAACGGCTAACTTATAAAAACCACCCTCTTTTCCGTCACGCACCCCAGATGAAACCGCCGGACGGCGCCGCTTCGGCGCATCTGGAAGGCCATTCGATTCCTTCTCTCACGGCGAACCAACCCCTAGAATCAATTGACACAAAACTGACATCTGCCACCAAAGTAATTTCATCTTCGAACAATCCGAACTCTCCAAATCGCCATGGCAGGGTCTCTATCATTGCGACGCATACTACGCACAATGGAATGCCGACGATACTTTTCAAACTTATGGTGTTATGGCTGAAGAGTGTAAACTCACCATTGTTGTCCGATTTTTAAAACCAAGGCCCCAAATTGAAAAAATCATATCAAAATTCAAGGAAATAATTTCGATAAAGGGTTCTATCAGGATTGGGGTTTTTGACAATTACAATATTTTTCCTGATTTCACCAATGAAGAAGACTTCAATTATGTTTGTTTTAAACGAGTGATTGAATTGGAAGGGCAGCAGATGTGGCTTCATAAATGGTCACCGGATTTCAAGCCGGAGGAGGACCTGCCAATTGCTCCAGTATGGGTTCTCCATCCTGGTTTACCTTTTCATATGCACACTTCGAACTATGTTAAATAAGTGGTGAGTGCAATTGGTACTCCCCTTGAAATGGACTTGGCTACTAGAGGAAGAACAAGGCCTAGTATGGCCAAAGTGAGAGTTGAAATAGACTTGCTTAAGGACCAACCTAATTCTATTTATGTTGGACAAATATTTAACGATGTTCCTCAAAAAGGATTTGTACAAAAAATTGAATTCGAAGGAGTCCCGAAATATTGCAAATTCTGTCAAAAACTTGGTCACAATATGATTAATTGTAGAACCTTAGAGAGGAAAAAGAGTGCTGAAAACAGAATTTTAGATGTGCAAAAAACTGCTGCTAATCAGGGTGTAGAAAATAGAGTTTTGGACTGTCAAAACCTGAAGAAAATCTGCATAATGCTGTTGCAAATCAGACTGGGGAAAACAGGGAATTAGGTTGCCAAAATGTTGATGAAATTCGGAAATCTGGTGACGACCATCAGAAGCTTAATACAAAGCAGACTGGACGAAAGAATGATGGTCCAAGCCTCAATAGAGAACCAGCAGTGAACGACTAAAATTCTGTCTCAAAACAGAATGAGGAAAACTGTGACAACCAAAAAATTGATACAAGTCGGAAGTCCAGTAATGAACATCAGAAACTTGATGCAAAGCAGACTGACCAAAACTATGTCTCAAAAGAGAATGAGGAAAACAAAGACAAGAAAAAGTGTATCGTCCCAAATCAAGTGAAGCACAAGAATGGATATGAATCTGAAAATTACCAGCAAAAATGTCCCAGCAACATCAGAGTCAAGTCCAAAAGGAATCCCAAGAAGAACAAACAGAGGAAACTTCCTAAGAATAAAGCAAAAGTGACTTTCAAACCTATGCTCAATCTATCTTATGAATCTAATAGGAGAAAGATTCATAACAAGGACAGAACCTTGGCCTTACAAAGTCTCAACCAAGATGGCAATCCGGATATGACTGTGAATGTGCAAAAGCAGTCAACTGAATTGAATGATGGAGATAAAATTGGAGCCTTTTCTAATAAGGCTCAATCGAATACCAACTCAAACAAGCAGGAAGAGACTCATAACAAGGAGATATCCTTGTCTGCCCAAAGTCTGAACCAACATAGCATTATTGGTGTACCTGTGAGTTCTAATTATAGAAAGGGGGATCAAGGTGGAGCTGTGTATAACAAGGCTCCCTCGAACTCAAACACAAACAGACAGGAACAGAATGATTACAGCAGTGTTAGGGATACCATAGAAGATCATCATGAGTCTATTCAAGATAATGATAACAGAAATGAAAATGAGGATCTAGAAATCAGGAAAAAGGAAAAGAAACCTCTTTGTATGAATGACTATGTCAATGAGTCAACCAATGTGCCTTCAGAAATTAAAAACCTCACTGGGATTGACTTTGTTGTTGATCTGAACATGGAATCCAAATCAAAACAAGACAAATATGCTACTTTTCAAGAAATTGAAGTAACTTCCCCTAATAGGGTGACAGTTATGGTCCCTGGGGAGCAGCTTCAAACATACTCGAAGGAGGAATCCTTTTAGATCATAAGTGGCAAACATAAAAGGAAGAAAAAAGGAAAAAGGAACAAAAGCAAAGATACTACACCTCCTAAAGGAGGACACTCATGCTAACCTTGAATATTGTTTCCATGATAAATGTTATATTTTGGAACATTTGGGGAGTAAATACCAAAAAATCCTTACCAAAGCTAAAAAAAATGATTTCCATTTATAAGGTGGAGCTTATTGCTATTATGAAACCTTTTGTAAGTATCAATAAAATTGAAAGGTGCAGGAGATTCCTTGGATATCAATACTGTATTTCTAATACAAACCGTCATATTTGGATCATGTGGTCAGGCAGCAACATGAATACTATATTGAACAACCACGAACAACAACTTACTATCAAATTGCACTATGGAGCTGCCAACAGTGACCTCTACATCACAACAGTATATGCTAAATGTACTCCTGAAGAAAGGAGAGAGTTATGGAATAGTCTAGAGTTAACCAATCTTCAAGTGAATGGTCCATGGTGCATTGGAGGTGATTTCAATGTCATTCTGGATCCGGATGAGAAAAAAGGTGGCAGACCTCACAGAATGAATAGAAGTCTAGAATTCAGCACTTGCATGGATAATTGTGGTATGATGGACCTAGGTTTTGTTGAACCAAAATACACCTGGTGTAACAATTGGGAGCCAAGAAGAAGAATATGGAAGAGATTGGATAGATTTTTTATCAATGATGATTGGTCCCAATTTTTTCAAAACAATATTGTCAACCACTTGGCTAGAATTGGCTCTGACCATAGACCTATTCTAATTCAATGCAAGGACACTAATCAGTAGGGCCTAAAACTTCAAGTTCTTAAAGTTTTGGACTAATCAACCTACTTTTTTGCAGGCAGTTGAAGAAGTTTGGAGGAATCATGTCAATGGAAATCCTCTGTGGAGACTTCAACAAAAGCTTAAAATGCTGAGCAGAAGACTGACTCAATGGTCCAAAGACGACATTGGAAATGTTTTCAACCAAGTTCAATACTGGGAAGATAAAATGAAGGACCTTGAACAAAGGGATCTTATGAACAGTAATGATACAACCAGAACTAAACTAAACAAAGGACAAGTTGAATACATTAGATGGATGGGGTGCAGGATGACATTCTTAGACAGAAAGCTAGAGTGAACTGGTTTGAGGAAGGAGATGCTAACACTAAATTCTTTCATAGTACCATTAGAGGGAGAAGGAGAAGGATGCAAATTCTTAAAATCAAAGACCATAGGGGCCACTGGATTGAGAGGGATGCTAATATTGGCAAGGCAATTGTCCATCACTTTCAACAGTTCTTTAACATCAATCACCACTACAATGACCATGATATCATTGCCTATATTCCTCAATGTGTAACTGATGCAGATAATGAAAGTCTCGCTGCCATTCCTGATACAGAAGAGGTTAGAGATGATGTCTTCAACATGAATCCTGATAGTGCAGCAGGGTCAGATGGATATAATGAAATATTCGTTCAATCTTGTTGGGATATCATTAAGGAAGATATCACTGATTTTGTTCAAGTTGTTTTCAATGGAAGGAGGCTCACTGAATTTTTTTCTCACACATGTTTAATTCTTATTCCTAAAGTTGACTCTCCTAGTAGTTTCTCGGATTTGAGACCTATTATTTTGAGTAATTTTACAGCCAAGACTATCTCCAAGATCCTTTCCAGAATGCTGAATCCTATTCTTGGGAAGCTTATATCAGAGAATCAAAGTGGCTTTGTGAAAGGAAGATTGATCATTGAAAATATCCTTTTAGCTCAGGAGATTGCTCAAGGAGTGAACAAGAAGAACAGAGGAGGCAATGTTATAATAAAACTTGACATGGAAAAAGCTTATGATAGAATTTCCTGACCTTTCTGATAGCAGTTATGAGGAAATTTGACTTCTCTGAAAATTGGATTAACATGATCTGGGGACTTCTACAAGATATATGGTATTCTATCATTATCAATAGGGCTAGAACATGTTTTTTCATATCTACTCAGGACCTCAAACAAGGAGATCCTTTATCCCCGTCTTTGTTTATAATTGGAGCTGAGGTTCTCTCTAGATCTCCAAATGCTCTAAATGACTTTATTAGCTTAACTCCTTTTAGCATGGATCCGAGAGGTCCGATGATCAATCATTTAGCCTATGCTGATGATATTGTTATATTTTGTGGTGGAAATAACATGACTCTCAAGTTAATCAAAAAGACTATTTACAGGTATGAAAAGGCTTATGGGCAGAAAGTTAACAATGATAAGAGCTTCTTCATTATAGCTCCTCACACTTGTGCTGCAAGAATCAATAAAATTAGAAATGCTACAGGCTACATGGATAATCCTTTTCCTTAATCTTATATGGGATGCCCCATTTATTTTGGGAGGAAGACTAGAAATCGTTTTTACGGTATGCTCTCTAAAGTGATCAAGAAACTTAATGGATGGAAAGCCAATATGATGTCCTATGGAGGGAGAATGGTTTTGATTAAACATATCTTACAATCCCTCCCCACATGCATCCTATCTGCTATGAATCATCCTAAAGTAATTACTAAGCTCATGGAAAAACACTTCGCAAACTTCTTCTGGGGCACAAATGAAGGTAAAAACAAATATCATTGGTCTTCCTGGAATAACCTTTGTCTCCCCAAGGATGAGGGAGGAGCTGGTGTCAGGAAAATAGAGGATATCATAGATACTCTTAGCATTAAAAGATGGTGGAGATTCAGAAATCATCCTTCCCTTTAGGACAACTTTCTCAAGAATAAATATTGCAAAAGAGAACATCTAGTGAACAAAAATCCAAATCCCATTGATTCTTATATTTGGAGAAACATGCTCAAAATCAGAGACAAAGCTAAGGAAAACATTAGATGGGAAATACCGAAAGGGAATTGTAGCTTTTGGTGGGATAACTGGACAGGTAAAGGTGCATTATCCAACATCTTACAAGTTAGTGGGAGATCTTAGAAAGTACAAGTGAAAGACTTCATGAATAATGTAGAATGGAATATTGGCAAACTCAACGATGTTCTCCCTGCGCATATTATGGATAATATTATTACACTAGAAATAGGAGACCCAAATGAGGATGATTTCCATGTTTGGACAACGTCTAATGATGGAAGATTTTCTTCTAACTCAACAAGAAATTCTATTAGATTCAAGAAACCAAGGAATATCTTTATAAACAAAATCTGGCATAAATCTCTCCTCTTTAAAATGTCCTTTATATCTTGGAAAATTTTCAAAAATAGACTACCTTTTGATGATGTTATTTGTAGATTTGGTACTAACATTATTTCCAGATGTTCTTGTTGTTCTTCTGCGCAGGTAGAAACAGTTCAACATGTCTTTAATAGTAGTGAAGCATCCATTTTCAAATGGAACAAGATAGGAAATGCATTTGGAATCAAGTATCAACAGGAGCCTATTATTGCTACCTTCAAAAGATGGTGGGAGACTACGGCCAACAATAAAGTGCACAATCAAATGCTTCAAATCGCTCCCACAATCATATGATGGGTACTTTGGAAACAAAGAAATGCATGGAGATATGGAAAACAGAAGAAATTTCAGTTGAATTCTATGAGACACCAACTCACATGGACATCGAAAGCGGCTATCTCCAATATGGTACCTAGTGACTGCATTAAAATGGAATGGCCCTTATTATGTGATAAGATCGAGAGACTCGGACCATCTCAGAAATGGATACAATTTACATGAGAATTTCCTCTTCCTGGCACTGTCAAAGTTAATACGGATGGAAGCTTCTGCAATGAAAGTGGTAAGGCGGGCATTGAAGGGGTGGTCAGGGACAGTCAAGGGGGCCTCGTTATGGCTTTTCCTATTCCTTTTCAGTTGTGATGATAATACCATGGCAGAGGCTAAAGAAATAGAGTTTGGAGGAAAATGGTGTAGTCAGAATGAGTACACTAATTTCTCTATCGAACTGGACTCAAAGATCATAGTGGATATGCTTACGGACGGGAACTCTAACAACATGAAGATTAAAAAGGTGACAGACAAAGCCTCACTAATTATTAAACAAACTCGAGCTACGGTCATGCATTATTTCAGAGAGGGAATCAGGTAGCGGATTGTCTTGCTAAATTGGCTACCACTACAAATCAAAGAAGAGTGTATCGTTCACTCCAAGAATTATCTAGCAATGCAAAATGACCCTTTCTCCTTGATAAATGGCAACTTCCTAGTATAAGAACAAAGTACGAAAAATCTAATTTCTTTGTCAGTTAATTTTGTTCATAGGTCTTAGGAAGGAGGGTGTATATATATGAACCTCTTGTCCTTCTTTTGGGGTGATTGCATCACCGTTGTTGTATTTTGTGAGGTCAGGTCTAGCCCCCCTCTTGCGCGTTTTTGAATACAACACAACTTAGACTGCTGTCTGGGGGAAAAAATCGGCAACAGAAACTATTCATATTTAGTAGCCGAAAAAATGTATAAAATTTGTATAATCCCGATCCTAACAAATCTTTGTTAACAGCTAGAATCCCGATCCTAACAAATCTTTACACCAGCACTATTAAGCACATTTGAGTCTCGTTGCAATAAAGTTGTGAAACTCTTTATTCTGTATATATTCTGATGAGTGATGGGGGAAGAGCACAAATGGCCCATATTTAAAGAATAGTTAAAATTTACAATATTTTCTAAGTTTGGCCGTCTCTGAATCAACTTCTGAGTGGCGAGTTTCAAACTCAGACTCAGAGCTCTATTAAAACCTAACTTTAAACCTCACGTCTTAAGTTTGTATGCAGCCGAACTTCCAACTCCACCTTTTCCTTTTTCCTAATAAAATTACTCCTTTTGAATTACTGCTTAAAACGGTTGTTAATTAGTCTTAAACCTAATAGCGTCCAGACAAATCCTTTCTCAATTTGAATACGGAATGACCAGTACTGTATAATTTATGGAAATTCCAACATAGAAATTATAAAGGAAGCTTAATATAGTTCCCTTTTCCTTTTCCTTTTCCTTTTCCTTGTCGCATGCAAATTTCTTTCACTATAAATAGAAAGATAAGAAAATTCACAAATACTTGGGACAATTAATCATGCAAGAAAAACATCAACAGAAATCAAAGGCACATACCATAGTACGTAACAAGAGAAGTTCAGTGAAGAATTCAAGAACAATGACTGATTCAGATTGTACGGAGTTTGAGAGAACGAAACACAGAAAGAGGCGTCAAAAGGTTATTATGCGTCCAATTTCAAGATCAAAAACTGTTTGTGATTATTTAGAAGAACTATATAAAAAGAAGTAAGTTCTTACACTTTTCTTTTTTCTTCAATTTCCCTAATTAATCTTTTAAAATTTAAATTAGAATGATATCTGTTATTAATATATATGACTTGGTTTCTTTCTTTTTTTTTTGCTAATTGTAGGGGATCCGTAAGAGAAGACGCACTAGGCAAATTGATCAATGAATTTAAGAAAGCTGTGCGATATGAATTTGCTCAGAATATGTATGTAATATATTCAATTTTACTGTTTATCTTGTAATTTAATTGGAAGATAACAATATTTAGGTGAGAAATATACTGATTAAATTATTGGTGTATGTTTTATTCAGCTGTGTTACTCTAACACACCGATGCGAATATTCGTTGAAGCGGGGTTCTGCTTTGGAAATTGATCTTGCCCTACAACTTTTAGGTTTGTACATATTTCCATTAAATTACACTAGTGGTATTGACCTATATTATTTCTTAGCCAAGATTTCAATTTTATGTTCTGGATTTTAGATCGATAATTTCGAGTGTTAATAATTGATTTCTGAATTTAATATATGAATACATATTTAATAAATTTCTTAATACAAATATCATGTTTGACCAAAATTTACTGGATTCGATCGAACCCATATCTCGACTTCTATGTCCGCCCCTGTCTATAGTTGATAGTAATATTGTTGTACTCATTAATTTATTGGGATGTAGGATTGTTAGCAATAACACTTGGGGCTGGAGATCACGCACATGAGATATATGAAGATTCACTTGAGTTTCTTCCTCAAGTTCTCAAATCCAAGCCATCTCATTCTGCCAAGGTAAGCTTTTGTGTTTGATATTTTTTAAATATATGATATGAAGTAGTTTTATGTATATCTGGATTTTGGACAAATTTCATGAAATTAAAATAAAATTACCAGGTATTAGAATGTTTGGCTATTGTCACCCTTGTTGGGGCCAAAACTACTGATGAAACAGAAAGATCCATGGAGATTATTTGGAAAATCATGAATGGAAAAGAGACAAATCCCAGTGTAAGTCTTTCGTCCTTAAATTATACTTGCTAGCTACTTTTTATGCGCTATTGTTTTATATCGTTCTCGATATGTTATAACTTATGTGTTCGGCCGAACCTACTACCTTTGGTCCAAATTTTGTTTGTACAAAAATCCGCTGGATAATTTTAACAGAACTTAAAAGGACTAAGCAGGCGACATAGAATTGTAATTTTGAAGAAAAAAAAGTAGTATTTGGAGTTAAATTGAAATATGGTACTTCCTTCGGTTTAAGTGATTTTTTTGGCTCTTTTCACACATATTAAGGTATTCACTTTTTAGGTTTTAGCATTAACCAACAATGAAATTGACCATATTAATCTTAATTTGCTCATTAGAAGTTTAACAAACTACTCCTGGGCTCTTTACTCCAAGGGCAATTTTGAAAATAAGAAGTTAATTCATTCTTTATTTGAAAGAATCAAATATTGTGGATCACAAAAAAAGGTCAAAAAATCACTTAAAGTGGACAGTAGGGAGTATTTGGAATTTGAAATTATGTTTGGACATGCATTTCATTGAATAAAAACACTTACTTTCGAAAAATCTCCAAAAACATGCAAAATTTAATAGACAAACACGATTTTGAAGAAAAATTCAGAAAGAAAAAAAAAATCTATGGACAACGGGTCCTAAAATTTCGAACACATAAACTTCAAATCATAATAATTTTAATTTTGCCATGATGTAGGTTGTTGCTGCAGCAATATCTGCCTGGTCTCTTCTCCTTTCAGAAATAAATGGATGGTGTGTTAATCACAAGAAATGGAAAGGGTATGATATATACAAATTATTGTTTGTGATTAGTTTGAATTAATTTTTCCAATTATATTTGAAGTTCAAAATCTCTTCAAATTGGTGCAGGTTGTTCTCATATTTGCTGAAACAACTAGAGGAAGATTATGATCAAAAAGTCAATTCTGCCTGCGTAGAAGCACTTGGTGTAATTTTTGAAAATGGCAGCCTTGAGAAATTTTCAGTTGATGCACAAAATTATGCAAACTTAAAAGACATGAAAGATGATATATTGATAAGAGCTTCAAGTGCCACCCAAGAAAATGCTTTAAAACTTCTTGATCAGGTATTTTAATTTCCTACTTAATTATGTCAAGTGTTAATTAACATTTACAAAGTTTTCTTGTTTTGTTAATTTAATAATCTGTCAATTTCATTACAGGAAAATAGTGATAAGAAAATCACAGTTACAATATGTGAAACTAGATTGACCTTAAGAACTTTTTCCCTCGTGAAGCAGGTAAACTTTCCCAATTTTTTTTTTTTCATCTGGCGTCTTATATCTGTATTGGACTAGCTAAATCCGAATTTGGGTCAGAGTAAAACACTTCTTAATAAAGACGACTTCATGTTCAGGACAAATATTAATAATTGTTATGCTTTAATTAAGTTTTATTAACAAGTATTTCAAATGAACTTTTGTGACAGATTAATTATATAAAAAGATATCTAGGCGATGGCTTTGAAAATCACATGAAGGTTAGTTAGTTTCATTCTCTTTTAAGTTTTTCATGTATTTTTGAATATTAATTACGTATCTCATAATTATTTGATTTGAAATACAGGATAACGAGCACCTCCATAATATTTTTCAATTTTGGCCAGAAACAACTTCTGAAGACGACGAAAATTTGTATCAACCCGAATTTGAAGGGGTGAGCTTTCTAATTTTTTTTATTTTTTATTTTTTAATATCCATAGTGTTAATTTTCTATTTTCGGTATTCTTTTTTGTATGTTCATTTTTATTTCTCAACTTCTTAAGTACTGAAAAGTCTTACTCGATACGTATATTTAAGGTGGCTCTTCGGGTTTTTGCACCTCATATTAGAAGGGAAGCTTGCACAAAGGTACGTTGTCACAGAATTAAATTCTCTTAAATTATGATATTGTTAATTATTAATGCTTATAATAGAGATTTACTTACAATTATATATTTTAAATAATGTGACTGCGTAAATGTTTTACCTCATTAGTGCATACAACTTATAAACCCACCAATACAATTTTGTATTACAATCTCACCATTGTTAATTATTGCTTTATTCTAATTTCTATACTATTAATAATCAGCAAACATCTTTTTTTGTTCTTTCTGTAGAGGATTTCCATGTCGCCTAGTTCTTTCCTGAGCAAGGCAAATACTCAATTGAGGAACAAGTACAGGATGCTTGCACAGGTATTTATGCTTTTTTTTATATTTATTTTTATAAATTATTATTGTGATTTACCGTTTTGATTGTTAGCTCATGTTGTTCTATGTGTGTTTTTTCATGAGCAGGAGACTAAGGCTGGAGAATATGGAGTTGATCAAGAGATTGAATATGATGAATACTAGTTGTATTAAGATATACTATAAACCATGCGTTTTGTTATAGTACTTTTTATGGAATAATTATTTATTTATGCATTCAATTCAATAAAACTTTGTTTTAAATAGATCACGTATTTGTTTGTGTCTCCTTTGCTTATATAATAGATGATGATTTACTGTATAAAGTTTGGTTTATACACGTAAGATCAAATTGTCGGTTCTTATAAGTTATAAAGTTTATGTTCACAAACTAATGAAATTTTTTGGAAAAACCATTAGAATGGTTGTAGCACAAGATTAAATATAATTTATCTTGATTATGGGAATGGTTTAATTCCGACTTCTTGTGCTAGTCTATTTTGTATGTATTGAGCGGATCAAGTAGAGATAAATATATTATACTTACTTTATGAAATAATTCTCTAGTCTATTCAATGTACTTATACTCTTAATCTTGATATAATTATTATTAGTTGTGCGTGTCTTTTATTGTTTTGATTTATTAAAAGGCGAGACTCTTTTGTATGTCAATAAGCCTGGTAAATTGGACAATAATGATATACTTGGCGAAATAGTAATTAGCTTATAGAATCAATGTCTCGGTTATAATTTGATATTGATGATACTCCTTTATAAAAGTTTATAAGTTTTAATGTGTAAATCCGCCCGGTGAATTTTGTATCCGAACATAAAATAAGTTAAGTAACAGTTCAAAGGAAGTAATCATCTATATATATCATACTATATTATAAGTGTGAAGATCAAAGTGTAAAGTTAAAAAACCAAAATATCCTTTAAAAGCTAGGTGACATTTTTGCCCTTCATTTAAATACTACTTTTATGTCTTTTTTGTACCAAAAGGTAAAAACATCTCATAATAAATTGAGCCTTTAATTTTCTACTACACTTTACATGAAAATATAAAATACAATGTAACGTATAATAAAAAATTTAAAACTTGCAAAACATTTTTGTAGTCCCAACTAAATTTATCTAATATCCAGTTGAAACTCTTTTAGTTATTTTCATTTTTATAGTCTTGCCCATTAGTCTTAATCAGATAACTCCTTAATGTATCTGGTCTATAAAAATATATGGTACTTTTTGTATTCTCAATTAAATTCATAGAATCATTGCTTTGAGAATATTCCAGATAAAAATACTATTATTGATATTTGATAGACATATTATTCTACAAACAAACTAGAATATAGTAGTAATATTTACTGCCTAGCGCTCCGTGTATTATAAGGAAGACAAAGCCTACCATTATTTTCGTCTGTGATAATATAGCAAACTAACTTTACAATTTTGGGTTGCCTTATGAGCCTAACAAATCACTTGCCGATACGGATGACATATCTAATAAGTTCTTCGATATGGTGGTGCCTTTGGACAATCATTGGTGTTGCAACAAGTTAGAGGAGGCGTTTATGCCGATGAGACTTTAATGACGTCTAGTATAAAAATCAAAGAACCTACGAGGCTAAACACTTTTTTCTTTTGTGTTCAAATAAATATTTTTCATGTACGATTTTGTTAGTGTTTACTCGAAGTATGTAGTAGTTTTTTGCCACCCTAACGATGTTTTAGCTTTTTGAAACAAGCTAATAACAGATCACCATAAGATATCAAGAACTTATACTTCTTTCTTTAGTTTTTGCCACTCAAAAATATTTTTTTGATAATATTGATATAAATTTTTTAAAATTTTTATATTCATATATATGGGTACACGCGCAACGCGCGTACCCAAAGACTAGTATATATAAAGTTGGGAGTGAAAAAGGTGATGTAGCATCTTTCATTGTATTGAGATTCTGTTTATCTTTATTCTCCTTTTTTTGACTTTTTATTTCACTTTTTCCTTTTAATCTTATTATAAAAATATTTACACTCCATAAATTACACTATTTATGACCAAAGAAGTAACCGTACAATCATAAATCATAAATTAAGAAAAAAGGAATGCAAGAGTTGCAATAGTTGGAACGTTAGCGTCATGAAAATAATGATAGTAATTAAAATTGGAACTAATCCTTCTCTCCATCCCAATTTCAAGGAAGGGACTTTCTTGATAAATAACACCTAACTGAGAATCTACTAGTGCCTTACATATTAAGAGCTACAAAAAGATGAGCATCCTTCCTCATCTTTCTATTTCATCATTGTGTGTTTCTACTGTTTAGTTTTTTTTAAAATTTTTAGTTGGTTCTATCTTTCATTTTTATTATATAATTTTATATCATTTGTTTAACATAATATTGTAAAATAAAAATTATTAGTGTGTGGGTGTGAGAGAGTGTGTGTATGTATATATATATATATATGCAGGTCTCACAAGCCAGTAAATTTATTTTTCAATTTTCTTAGATTTTAGCCATCTGCAGTCTTTCTCTTCCTTCAAAATCTACCATGTCTCTTAAATTCTAAAACGGTCCACTAATCCATCATTGAATTTTATAAAATTTTAAACATGTTTTATTTATATCTTAGTTTTTAAGTTTATAAAATACTTAAAGATTAAAGATGAGGCTTACGGAGAACTTTTTTGTTGTTCATACAGATATTAACTTAAAGAATTTGGCTAACAAGTTATGCATTGCAATTACTATATATACACACACTTGTATACTTTTTTACCTACTAACAATTGACTAAGGCTTGCTTTCCACATTACAAGAAAACTGCAAATTTCCCAGGAAAATTTCCCACAGATGTATTATCTCTGGCAGTTCCCATTGAAATGTAAAAACATTCAGTGGGAAATTATAAATGGATAGATTAATGAATTTTTGCAAAGTTGAGGATAAAAAGTGCTTTCATGGAGTAAAGTTCAGATTTTTGTTGAAAATTATAAATGTTTGGATGTTTCTTTTTCCTGATAAATTGTTAAGGCTGGCAAAAACTGGAATCGCTTATCATTTTTGCATCTTTTGTCATCTTTTCTTTACCCTGTTCTTCATGGAATTCCACTGTTCTTCATAGTAAATTTGTTTTTCTATCCTTGTGCATTAATAGTTATTTCTCCAAATAATTTTCATGGAATATATGCTTACAAGTTTCTAGCTTTTTTAAATGACCAGGAAGTGAAGATACAAAAGTGTGAAAGAAGATAAAAGCAGGTTATAAGTCTTGAGGTAACTCATTTGCTAATCTCTAAGTTGATTTCAGTTGTTAAATGTAAGTTAAGCTGTTAAATTGCTAGAACAACTACATGAATTTATATTGCTTTTACCTTGATAAAAAAAATCCTTTATTGTGAATGTTATATCTATCCTTCAAGTTTAAATTTATTTATGGATGATAGCGAATGTGTTAGAATCTTGGTTTGACTTATTAAACTGATTTCAAGAACTTAATAAGAGCATTTCTATGAAAAAGTAATTTTCAGTCATAGTAATTTGATCTAGAACCATACCCTTTTCTTGACTTATAAAAAGACGAATAAAAGTGAGTTTTTTAAGATATACTATTCATAATTAACTGTAAACTAAGTGAGTTCTTTAAGGTATACTATTCAAGATTAATTGTAAACTAAATTGAAACGAATAAATTGTTCTAAGTCTATTCATTTGTTTGTGTGTATTTGTGTACTAGATGGAACGTGAACATCGTAGATGGATGTGCGATAGGAATCATCCTAATCGTTGTGGATTAAAGAAAGAGTTTGTTGAAGGTGTTAAAGGATTTATTGCTCATGCAAAAACACTTCCTGAATTTCGTAACGAAGGAACAATTAGGTGTCTTTGTGTGAAATGCAAGTGTACAAAGTTGTTGCAATCGAAAAATGTTAAAGTCCATCTTTATAGCAAGGGGTTTAGGAAAAATTATTATGTGTGGACTGTTCATGGAGAGAACTATTGTAGTGTAGGTGATGTTCATTTTCATAATCTAGTTAGTGGTGAGAGAAGTACACAAATGGAGAATAATGTTGAAAATTCTCGATTACATGAAATGGTGTCAGATACTTTTAGTTTTTACCCAGGGGTTCGATCCCAACAAAATGTTGTTGAGTCTCCCAATGACGAGGCAAAGCGCTTCTATGAATCATTAGAGTCGGCTAGTCGTCCACTCTATGAAGGCTCAATGCATTCTGAGTTGTCTGTTGCAGTTAGATTACTAACTATTAAATCAGATTGGAATATTTTTCAAGCGGGCATGAATGCTATAATTGGGCTCATGAGTGAAGTTAGCCCGAGCATTAACTTACCCAAGGATTACTATAATGCAAAAAAATTGATTTCCAAGTTAGGACTTTCCTCAACAAAAATTGATTGCTGTGAAAATGGTTGTATGTTATACTATAAAGATGAGGCAGCTCTAGAAGCATGCAAATTTTGTGGATTGTCTCGTTTTAAGGAAGTCACAAATTCCAAAGGTAAGAAAGTTGCATAAGAAGATGCATTACTTACCAATTATACCTAGATTAAAGAGGATGTGTGCATCAATGAGTTCTGCTCCTTATATGAGATGGAACTATGGAAATAGAAGGTCGTCTGGTGTTTTGTGTCATCCTTCGGATGGAGAATCGTGGAAGTATTTTGATAGGATGTTTCCAGACTTTGCTAATGAACCAAGAAACGTTAGGTTGGGTTTGTGTGCAGACTGATTCACTCCATTTTCTGTCTCTGCTGCACCATATTCATGTTGGCCTATCTTTGTTACGCCATATAATCTTCCACCTGAAATGTGTATGACAAGTCCATATTTGTTCCTAACTTTCATAGTTCCGAGTCCAAGTAATCCAAAAGGTTCAATTGATGTATATTTGCAGCCGTTGATTGATGATCTAAAATTATTGTGGCACGAAGGTGTTGAAACATACGACATATCAACTAAGCAAAATTTTAGATTGCGTGCTGCTTTGATGTGGACTATTAATGATTTTCCTGCGTATGGAATGTTGTCTGGGTGGTCGACTGCTGGAAAGTTAGCTTGTCCCTACTGTATGGAAGATACAAAAGCATTCACTTTGATACATGGAGGTAAAAACATATGGTTTGACTGTCACCGGTGGTTATTGCCAATGGATCATGAGATCAGGAGAAATACTAGTGCGTTTATGAAGAATCAAACAGATTATGATGAGCCACCACCAATCTTGTCAGGTGAGGAAATTTGAGAGAGGGTTAAAGATCTACCTAAGGTAACAGAGTCTCCATCGGCTAGAATACCTGGTTATGGCATTGAGCATAATTGGACCAAACAAAGCATATTTTGGGAGTTACCTTATTGGAAGCATAATCTTCTTCGGCATAATTTGGATGTTATGCATATTTAGAAGAATTTTTTTGATAACCTATTTAATACTGTTATGGATGACAAGAACAAGACAAAAGATAACTTGAAGGCCGGGATGGATTTACAAGAATACTGCAGGCAAAGAGAATTAGAACTAAAAGAAGTAAATAACAGGATGGTGAAGCCTAAGGCTAGTTATACATACACTTTGGATGATAAACGAAAGATTTGTGATTGGGTTAGGAATTTGAAGATGCCCGATGGGTATGCGTCAAAGTTATCCAGATGTGCTGACATGAAAGAAGGAAAGTTGATGTATATGAAAAGCCACGATTGTCACATTTTCTTGGAATCATTAATTCCTATTGCATTTAATTCATTGCCTGAGAGAATATGGAAACCCATCACAGAGATAAGCTTGTTTTTTAAGGACTTGTGCTCTAACACATTAAGGGACGAACACCTAATTTTCATGGAAAGTAATATTCCTTTAATCTTAAATAAACTAGGGAAAATTTTTCCATGTGGTTTCTTCAATGTAATGGAACATCTCCCATTTCACCTTGCACAAGAGGCACGACTTGGAGGACCGGTTCAATGTAGATGGATGTATCCCGTCGAGAGGTAATGACCATTAATTATTTTCTCTTCATGTATTTTGGTAAAAAGAATTCCTATCTAAAAGTGTTCTATGCAGGATTATTGGCAAATGTAAATGGACCGTGAAACAGAAGGCCAAGATTGAGGGATCAATATGTGAAGCGTATCTAGTTAGAGAAACCTCTCATTTTTGTTCGTATTATTTTGAGTATCATGTTCCATGTTTGAGAAATAGGTCGAATCGGCATGATGAAGGCGATAATGATCCTTTGGAACCCCCAATATCCATATTCAATCAATTGGGTAGAGGTCCGAGAAGTCATCAAAAAAGAAGTTGGACTGATAAGGAAAAAAAACGGCTACAACACATGTATTACTGAATTGCCCCGAAGTTCAATAATTTTACAAGTAGGTTTGGAATTGTACTATTGACCTATGTGCATAATCTATTCTTCTTTTAACTAATAAACATTGTAAAATGTCTGACAGTTACTTTGTGAGTCAGTTTGTCCATGCTGATGTTTATCCTAGATTTTCAGAGTGGCTTAGAGATTACGTAAGTGTTAATTAATATGTAACAAAATTTTTATTATTTACACACTATATGATTTTCTAACTTATCGATTTTATTCAACTCTATATAGGTTAATAATCCAAATAATGGTATATGTGATACCTTTTTGTGTGATATATCTTGGGGACCTACCCCACAAGTCAAAACCATGTCTACGTATTTTGTCAATGGATACAAGTTTTATACGGAAGAATGGTCTAAGAATAAGAAAACCATTAATAGTGGGGTATGGATGAAAGGTGGTGATGGTGACCAAGGTGGGGATATTGATTATTATGGTGTGCTCCAGGAGATTTAAGAAATAGAGTATGTTGGTTGGCCAAAGAAAAGGTTGGTTCTTTTTCGATGCAAGTGGTTTGATCCCACACCAAATAGAGGTACAAAGGTACACGCACAATACAAAATAGTAGAAGTTAAGCACGTGAAGGAGTATGAAAGCTATGGTCCATTTTTTATAGCACAAAATGTGAAGCAAGTGTATTACGCTCCTTATCCGTCGACGTGTAAAAATAAGAATGAATGGTGGGTAGTTATTAAAACTAAGCTAGTTGGAAGAGTGGAAGTCGAGGATTCACTAGTTGTAGCGTGCCAAAATGATATATCAAGTGTTCAACAAATTGTGGATAATGAATTAGAATATGAGCTGCATAGTGAAGGCATATACAAAGAAGTTGTTTATGAAATTGGGACATCTGTGGCCAATGCGGAGGAAGATTCAGGTGATGAAAATGAATTCATTGAGGAGGAAGAATTTTGTGATGAAAATGAAACAAGCGATGAGGAAGAAACTGATGATGAAAATGTAACAAGCGATGGCGATGTAATGGATGATGAAAATGAAACAAGCTACGATGATAATTGACATGTTTGTTTTTTCTAACTTATGTAGTAATTATGCTTTTAAATTTGTTGCTAAGAGAATTAACATGCTATTTTTTTCTTGTGCTTGTATTATTCAGATGGCTGCTGGAGGTAAATCAAAGAAGAAGAAACAAGTTTCACGTAACTTAGGTCGTCTCCCTACCTCTCCACCAGTGGAACCTTCTGGTTCGCATGTGCCTCCACCTACATGCCCGTCTTCAGTTCCACCTCCCTTATACTTTATACCACACCTAGGGTATACTGTTCCGTCCTCTACCTCTTACTATCATCATGTGTCTTCCCAAGACATAAATGGGACGTTTTCATATAGACCTGCTTGCCCATCTATGCCTACACCTAGACCTGCCATACCCCCATCATCTACTCCAGTCATTCCATCCCATGGCATTCAATCGCCATCGTCTCCCGTTATTCCTTCATCATCTTCCCCTGGCATACCCTCTTCTTCTACCCCTAGCATGCCCACATCTTCTAGTCGGCCTGTAAAGAACCCTTTCATACCTTCATCTGAATCTATACATGCTCAGGATCCTCCAAATATTGGAGTAGATAGCCCTCTGACGTCCCCATGCATCGATAGTGATTCAGTTACATAACCTCCTATACATGCTCAGGATCCTCCAAATATTGGAGTAGATAGCCCTCTGACGTCCCCATGCATCGATAGTGATTCAGTTACATAACCTCCTATACATGCTCAGGATCCTCCAAATGTTGGAAGGTTAGATGATCTCGGGAGGTTGATTATCGTTCCCGATAAAGCTGGGTAAGTATTATTTGTTTATTTTCTAATTAATTATAAATTTGGTTTCTAACATATTTAATTTAATGCAGGTTTCATCCTTGTACTCAAGCTACAAAAGTTGTGGTTGAATCAATGTGTTCATTTTATCATGGATCTTGGAGGTTCTGGTGAGATGTTCCATGGAACATTAGGGACAGGATGTTTGATGAATTTAGGGTAAAATAAATTATTTCATTTTTTAACTCATATTTAACCAATCTAACAAATTAATTATTTGCAGATGAAGTGTGTTTGGCCAGTTGAACGTGAGGCAGAGGAACGACGCGTCTTTTTTAAGAAATGTGCTAATAGGTTGACTGATGTGCTTCGAGAAGCTCGAAGTAAGAAAGAGATGCCAGGTTGAATTACTGAGGATATATGGGTTAAACTAATTGAGTATTGGGCCTCTGAGGAATTTAAAAAGAAAAGTGAATTGGCAAAGGCAGCTCGTTTGTCTGACAAAGGTGGCTCCGTGCACACGGGAGGTTCAATAAGTACGGGGGCTCATCGAAGAAGATTGGTATGTGTTTATTATACTAGTCTAGTCCTTAGTTTATACAATTAAGTTACTTATAAGGTTAGTAGGACAAATTCATATATGCTCTCTGTAGGAAGTTATTATATAGAAGTTGAAGACTATAGTTGTTGATTAATGATCATCAATATGGCCTCATTCAATAAGCATTATCATGAGCTGAAAATTGTATTCATCATTGTGTTTCTTCTTCTTTGTTAGAAGATCACATTTCTTGATCTTGTCCTTTGTACTTCTTCTTCTTTGGTTTATGATTCTTTTTGAAGTAAAAGCAAAGGAGAAAAAAAAGTCAAGAGGCCGTTAAGTTTATTGTTTTAAGTGCTCAAAGTGAGAATATAAGTAGAATAGCAAACAGATTCTGAGAACTTGCACAGAAATCTTGTTGCTATTTGTTCCTTTATATGTTGATATGATCTTGGCTTATGGTTCTGTCTGTTGGTGGAAAATATTTTTACATATGCATATAATTGTATATACTGACAGTATAAACCAACGAGTTTATTTTACATATGCATATAATTGACACTAATAGTACTATGAGTACAATTTAACTGGTTACTTTGATTAAAATGACACTAATAGTACTATGAGTACTCTGATTAAAATGACAAGTATTATAGCAAGCCACATCCGGTGGTTCAATAGAAGTGGCAAAGCCAGGAGCTGAACCATACTTATTAAGCAGAATTACATTAGAAACATGCCAACTTAAGTTGTTGTGTCGCTCTTGAACTGCAGTGTTTCTTGACTTGCTAATTGCCTCTTCTCTCTTTGAAAAATGAAACAAAGGACCAATAAGCCATGATTTCTTACCTTTGATTTTCTAATAAAGCTCAGCATAACTAGGCTCTAGATCATAGATAATGTCATGAATCATGGCATAGCTCCGAGGTTCTGATTCTTTAATTCTCTTCATCAAATCCTAGTATGGTCCTTTATGTTTGGTTTTCACATCATCTGGTAGTTGAGATATTTTCTTACCACTTGCTTCCCACTCCCAAGTTGTAACTGATAATGTATTTAACAGGAAAAATCTTTAAAAAGACCAGCTACTCAAGATGAGGTATTTGAGTATACACATATGAAGAAGCTAAAGGATGGAACAAAGACAACTTGGATCGAGCCACGACCCGAGACAACATATGTAAGATTTTAAGTTACTTTTTAATATTTTTCATTAATTAAATTTGTTCATATAATAGCTGTAACTTTTTTGCAGAATACTTTCAAACAATACTTGGAGGAGTTCATTCAAAGCCAACCAACTGATGATCAAGGAAAGCCAATCCAACCTTCCCAGGAGAATTATATGGACTTGTGGATTAAGGCGGTTGTGGCGTACATAAGGGAAGAGTTTACGGCCTTGGATCATAGTTTAGTTCTAGTCATCGGTCTTATGGTGGCTCATCTTCCTCAAGGTCCTCGATTAATTAGGATGAGTTTGAGCTATTGAATAGAAGAATAGCAGAGACCATTGAGTTGTATGCACAGGAAAGGGTTGCGTGGGAGGAGGAGGCAAAGCGAAGGGAGGAAGAAGATAGGCGGAGGGAGGAAGAGGAAAGGCGGAGGGAGGAAGAAATGAGGCGAAAGGATGCTGCATTTACATGTGTCACTAGTGACGTTGAAAGCCTCAAGGCCCAGCTAAACTCCCTCTTAGCATCTCTACCACGTTCTCCACCGCGCTCTAACAAGACTAAGAAGTAGTTTCTTTTATTAATTTGATTTTGAGTGGGACTAGGATGTTGAATATTATGTATCAATTGGATAAGATTGAATGCTGAATTTCTTATTTGAATGTTTAGTTGCATTATTGGTTTCTAGTATTTTCAATTTTGGTTGGTTTATAATGATTAATGAAATAGATCGGAAGATGCTGAATTTATGTGAATGTTTAATTGTATTTAGGTTGTTGGTGGTTGTATTTTTTGGTTTGGCAGATGGTGCACTATAAAAAACAGCATTATGCACAAAAAATATTTCCAGATTTCCCACTGAATCTGTGGGAAGGTTTGTCACTTTAGTTACCGAACTTGCATATTCCCACTGATATCGGTGGGAAATTTCATNTTCCAGATTTCCCACTGAATCTGTGGGAAGGTTTGTCACTTTAGTTACCGAACTTGCATATTCCCACTGATATCGGTGGAAAATTTCATGCTTTTTTTTCAAAATTTGCATTTTTTTTAATTACTATTGATGGGAAAGTTCATAATTTATTTTTCAGAATTTGCACATTTTCCACGGTTAGTAGTGGGAAAGTTCATACTTTATTTTTCGATCCCATGCATTTTTTCCACCACTTTCCTGGCTAAATGTATTAAAATTAATAAAATTAATAAAAATTGCTAATAATATTTCCCATTGATTATTGGTGAGAAACTTCATTAATTTTCCTATTAATACTTTGCTGGAAAATCTGTGGGAAAGTTCTCACCTCTTCTCTGAGAAAATATTTTTTACCAAGCGTTTTCCTAGTTATCTGTTTCAATGGAAACGCGGTGGAAAAACATGATTTTCCCACCGGTTTTCCACTGATATCGCTGTGAAAAAATCGTGTGTTTCTAGTAGTGCCAGGAGTTACTGCTACTTGACTCATGATTTACCAAGTACTATTTCATATGTGGGTAAACGATTACAAATATGAAAATTTCTTTATTATCTCAAATACAATTTGACTTCTTACTTTTGTTTTTCAGGGGAATTCTTTCTTCTCTGTACTTTATTTTTACTTATAATAATATCATAAATACAAGTTATATGTGCGTGCATGTGTATACATATGTGTGTGTGTTGTGTGTGTGTTTTATGAGTATTTATGAGATGATTTTTCTTCTTTCTCTTATTTTTCCCGACCTGCCTAGGGTAGAAAAATAATTTACAGTTTCATTTTGATGAATTTTGTGAAAAGGAAAGAGGGAGCAAAATGAGAGCAAGAGGAAAAGGATCATAAAAAAATTAATGTGAGAAAAAAATAAAGAAGAAAAGGGAAGTAATGCGACTTAATTTTATTGTAGAGTAGCTTATTTTGGGGATGGAAAATATGACAGGTTATTAATAAAAAGGAAAAGACAAATTATACGAGAAAAGAAATTTTTTAAAACAGATAAAGATAAGGAAAAGGTCTTATATTTTGTTTCTTTTTGTTATTAGTTTTTTTTTTACTTTACATTTAATGTTTCTTTTATTTAAATAGAAGAGTTTTAGAAAGAAAAAAAAAACTTTACTAAATAGGACTTAGCGAATCATGTGTTAACCCTCCCTCCCCTCCCCCCCTCCCCCCAC